>JAADXE010000523.1:0-22301 GCA_023337545.1 Pythium coloratum | reverse complement strand
CGTGATCGATTGGAATACGAGCTTGGGCACGTCGTATAAGACGTTGTAGTACGCGTGGTAGACGCCGTCCGGGTTCACGAACTGCTTGTAGATCTCCGAAACGGGAATGTGCGTGACGCTGGGTAGTTTGGGCTTCTTCACAGAGGTTTTATCCTCCACGGGGACGATGTTGCATCGACCATTAGACTCATCATGTGGCATCATTGAAGCTGGGATACTGACCACCGTATCTGTTGGTCCACCGCCGTTCCGACACAACAGAGCGGGGACCACGAGACGCAGTAGCTGCGACGAGTTGAGCTCCGGGAACGCCATCATCTTGCTGATACTCGCGGTCTTGTTGATGCTTCCAGTTCTGTTGGTTGGTGAGATCACTTCACGCGCCTTCGGAAACGCCTTGTGGCGGAAGAACAGCATGAATGCGCCCAAGTACAAGTAGCACATCGCGAAGCACACGAGCAAGCAGGTCGCAACGATGGTTGGAGCTGGCTCTGGGTCGGACAGCATCCAAAACTCGCCGCTGTCGTACGTCGTTGTGTTCATCAGGTAGTTCGCAAACTTGACCGGATACATTTGGATGTACGCCTGGTTGAATACTGCAGCCGACGTGCTGAGGAAGAACACGAGCATGGGCACGCCGAGCAGACCGAAGACGTCGAAGAAGCCGTCCTTGCGCTTGTGGTCGAGCTTGAACTGAGGTCCCAGAACGGTGGTACCGAGCGACATACGCATGCGTCGAGGGCTCCCAGGTGACTGGACGCGCGGCATGGCAGGGTCCTCGTGTTGACCAACGTGGCGTCGCCGCATGATCTGGAGCACTGAGTCTGACTGCCTGCGGAGATTCGTCGGGCCATTGGTAGACGAAACACCGTCACTTTTGGCTGGTGAAGAAGAGTGGAACTCTCGCGAGCGTCGCTTGTCCGAGAACGTCGAAACACGACGCGTATCCGCACTTCCTCGGCGAGGAGGAGGCGCCCCTGCTTCTTCAGCGTCCAGTGTCTTCATTCTCTCTTGTTTGCCAGAACTGAAAAATTGCTGTGAAACTAAGTGAGCTATCGAGGTGAATTAGACCTTCCCCCAGCACTCGTTCGTGGTTACACCCTCATCGCGATCGATGTGTCAGAAGGAAACGTCTCTGTTAGAAATCCTTCACCCAAAATAGCTCAGGCGACGGACTGGTTCGACGGTTCTCCGAAATGCGAAGGGCGAAGGCGAAAAATATCCTTCGATTCACAGCTAGGTTAGCCAACAGCCTAGTGGAGGTACCTGCCACAGTCAGTGAGCCAGCATATTTCTTACCACAATTGAAGGCGTCGAACTTGGTCGAAGATCTGGTCGCCTTACGGCTGCGCCGCGAAAGGCAGCGTCAAACTGACGAGCTTCACGAGCTCCGCAGTCTTCTTACGTCGGTTGGTCGTCTGCTTGCTCACGCTCGTCCACTTCTCACCGTGGCGTGGGTCGGCGGCAACACAGCGTGCCACGATGTTGTCGGCATCCGATTTACCGGCGCCGTGCTTGAGCTCGAACAAATAGTAGTGCGCCCAGCCATCACCGAAGTCGCTGTCCAATTGCACGGTGCGCTCGAGCCATTTGCGAGCCTTCGAGTACTTGCGCTCCTGCCAGAACAGCTTGGCCACTGAGAGACACACGGCTGGGTCGTTGTCCTTCTTCTTGAGAGCGGTGAAACTGGCACGTTTCTGCTGGGCTCGAGGAGCAATGTCGATGGACTCGGCCAGCAAAATACCGGACTCGGGACACTCCTGGAGTGCCTTCGCCATGAGCATTTCTTGGCCCTTTGGGTTGTTCCAGCGTGCTTCGAGACGCGACGCCTCCAGCCACAGCTGGTCGTTCTTCGGGTTCTTGAGTCGCGCCATTTCTAACACCGATCTCGCCTTCACGACACCACCGCCGACAGTGCCGTTGTGGGCCATCGTTTCTTCCAGACGACTCGAAAGCACCCACAACGGAATGGACTTTGGGCAATGCTGCAAGCCCTGACGGTACATCTGCTTGGCCTTGTCGAAGTCTGGAGAATTCTGCGACTCGTAGAACTGACCCGCCATCATGTGAAGCTTCGGCGCATCCGGGAACTTCGCAATACTCTCCTTAATCAGCGCCTCCTCGGTCTCTGGCTGATCTCCCTGCTCACGCTCGATCAGAATCGACTTCATCCACACGTGGGCGGATGGTGCCTGGGCTCGTGCCTTCGCTAGCAGTGCTCGTGCTAGCTCAATCTCGTCGTTCTCCCACTCGAGCTTGACCGCTGCAAGCCAAATGGCCTCGCTGTTCGGGTTCGCGCTGAACGCTTGGCGCAGAATCGTACGCGCGTTGGACACCGAGCCGTTCGTCCACACTTCTTTTGCTGCCATGAGCCACAGGATCTCGGCATTGGGGCAGTTGGTGACAGCCACCTGCAACAATTGCTCGACGGCCTCCGCGCTCTTGCCTGGGTTGACTTGCTTCTCGAGCGCCACTGCACGCAGCCAGATCGACTTCTTGGCTGGGAAGACCTTGAGAGCGTACGCGTAAATCGCCTTCGCCGTCAGCAACGCGCCATGTGCGATACAGTTCTCGGCATCGTCGAGCCACGTGCGCTTCCGGTCTTCAGGCTCGACACCCAGATCCAAACAAGATCGCACAATCGCGCCACACGTAAGCGGCGCCTGTGCGTGCTCACACGCTTCCGCCTCCTTCAGCCACACGTCACGGTTCAGCACGACTTGGTGCTTGGTCAGACTCTTGAGCGCGACCTGGATGATGCGGTCAACCGACTCGGAATCCTTGCCCTGGGCTTCTTCGAGCTTGGCTGCCGTGATCCAGATCGACGGGTCCGTGGGGATCGCCGCGCGGGCCTTGTTCAGTGTCTTCTTCGCGTTCTCGTACGTCTCCAGTCGCGCGAGCGCGAGCCACAAGTCTACTGCATGCGGCACACACTCAACAGCTCGTCCCAAAAGGATACGCGCACCGTCGACATCCTCCAACTCGATCAGCGCCTTCCAGATCTTGACCGAGTTCGGAATAAACTCGAGCGCGCGACGCATCACGAGTTTCTTGAGCTCATCGTCCGTCTCGAGCTGCGCGGCGTGGAGCCAGATCTTCTCCGACTTGGGTACATGACGCACGGCCTTGGCCAGGATCGTCTTGGCATTCTCTGGGTTCTGCAGCCGCGCCGCTTCAAGCCACACATCTTCCTGCGTCGGACAGCACTCGCAGCCCTGCGCGATGATCTTTCTCGCCTGCACGATCTTGCCTGCGACTTCCTCCAGTCGCGCCGCCGCGATCCATCCAGGGCCGTGCTTCGGGTTGGTCATCGTCACCGACCGCAGCAGCAGCCTCGCCTTCTTGATGTCTCCGATCTCAGCGTCACTCGTGACCTTGAGACTGTTGAGGTCCGTCAAGTAGCCCTTCGGGTCCACGACTGTCTGGCCGCTCACAGAGTCCGACATCTTGTCCAGCTTGAGCGACAGCACGGCGCCTCGCTGTTCCGCGAGCCCCGTCATGATCCCCGGCGTCTCAGCCCCCGTACCACTCGGTGTGACGGTTCCGTTCATCGTCGCCGTGCTGCTCGCGGCCGTGGACGCCAGCAAGTGGTCGGGAACCGGAGCAAACAGTTCGTTCCGCTTCTGCAGCGCCGTGTTGGTCTTGTGCTTGAGCGAGTAGTCGCCAATATCCGGGATCAGTTCCCACTCGGCGTCGCTCATGTTGCGCAGATCCGTCTTCAAGTCCGCGAACTGGTCGCTGATCTTGGGCCGCTCGGCGCGCTGCTTCTTGAGCTCCTCCAGCATCTTCTCTTCGCGACGGCGCTTGCGCTTGGTGTCCATTTTCGCGTCGATCGCATCCCACACAGCGTCGGCGTCCTGATCGTCCTTGTCATACGGCGCGTCCTGGAACAACCCACGAGACGAGTAACCCGAGAACTGGTCGTAGTTGGTCTCGCTGTAGTCGCCGTAGTCTTCATTGTCGTCTTTCTCACGACCAAAGCCCCCGAATCCAGCGGTTCCTGAGCCTCGTCCACGGCCGCCCATGGCCATCGCCGTGGATCCTGCGGGCCCAGGGTCACCCATAGGCGCGCCACGGCCTCGTTCGGCACCTGGAATGAACGCTGTGGCGCCCACGACGCCCTCAGCGGCCAGCGCAGGCCGCGCCGGGCCGATATCCGACCGCGTCGTGAAGCCGATGGCGCCTCGGCCCAGGCCAGGCACGTAGCCCGCAGGCGCCGCCGACGAGTAGGTCTCTCGCTGGCGCTGGCCCAGTCCACTCATGCTGCGTACAGAGGGTGTAGAGGTAGACGCAGGGGAGATACAGAAGAGATAGAGAGGCACAGAGGATGCCGCGCTTGGTGCTCTGGTGCTTTCTGGATGGAGCTTCTTGGTGGATGGGGAATAATGTGGAGCACCCAAAAATGAAGGTCGGTTTGTAACTGGTATGAAAATGGTTAGGTTTCTAACATATGGGGTTACGTACGTATATTATGTCTGATTGGTTGAAATTAATTTTGGGTATTTTTGGTATGAATGGCCTGGCTATGTGCGATCAGATAGATTTAGCTTTGGGCAAGTGAGCTGATTGGGTGAACACGTCCTGTTCCTCGTCTGTACTATCAACTGGTAGCCGGGGTGGAGCACTATGCAGTTGCCTGCTTCCCACCAGTGATCAAAACACCAAGGAGGAGTCAGCGGACGACACCACAGTCATGGACACTGAGGCTGAGAGGCGAGACGTCGTGGACGCCGCAGCGGCGGAGCTGCAGCTGCCCGGCTCCCGAGGCAACCACGAGCCAAGCCGAGTCGTACCAACTGGCCTTGGCGTGTCGGTAGAGCGGCGAGCGAGTCTGCCGACCTCTCTCCAAGCAGATACATTCAGAAAGAGTGGGCTGCCGTCACTAAACCCAGCGCAGAGACGCCACTCGGCCGTCGCAGCGATGCAAACGACGGTATCACGCGTAGTCGCGACGCTGTCGCCGACGACAAGCGAGTTCTACCTGACGTTCGGGTCTCTGGGCATCCCCATGGTCATCGCGTTCCTGTCTTCCGCAGTGACGCTGTTCGCTATGGCGTTTGTGCAAGTGTTCCCCACGCAAGTTGCCAACTTCCTCATGAAGACAAGCGACTTGGACCAGGGCGAGTTCTGGCTGCTCACAAGACCGCCACGTGCGTTGGTTGTGTTGGCGACACTCATGCTGGTGGTGTTTGGCTGCTGCTACGTCACGCTAGCGTACGTGATGGTGTTCACTCCCAAGCTTCTACTCCACCAACCACCTAGCAAACCCACAATCCAAGAGGATAGTAAGCGCAGTAGTCACTCGCCAGGCCAGTCGAGATCGCGTACTCGAGAGCTACTGTCCGTCGTCGCATCTGCAATACAGCGTGCACGAACTCCGAAGCCTCCGTCTCGCCGAGTCGGCAACGGGAAGCCAGGACACCCATCGCGAAGATCAACGTTGATGCACGAACTGACCAGCCACGACGGCGTCTATCACGCCTACTATGTAAGTCTCCTTCTTTGACATCTACCATTGCGTCTTTCTTTACGATCAGTCTGCGTGTAGAATGCACTGTTCGACTGGCCGAAGCTCGCTTTCCAGACCGCAGCACTCGGAACGTATCTCACAGAAGGCTTCCCGTTGCCGCTCATCTACTTCTACGTCACGCTGCTCATGACCAACTGGCTCATCTCGTTCTACCGCTTCCAGCGCCAGGCAACCGACCACAACCTCGTCATCACACGGCTCTTCTACCTCTTCGATCTCTTCTTCGCCGTCTTCGCGCCCATTGTCGTGATCCTCTACGCGTATTTCCACTTCTCGCTGGATCGAGAGATCTTCGCGATCCGAGTACGAACGCTGTCACCAGGAATGTTTGACCGCATCGCTCGGCTGTTTGCCGATCCCGTCCAAGTCGACGTGTTTCGCTACGCGTTCCAGCACTTGCAGCTCACTAAGACCTGGTATGTTGAGTGTAAGTGCTGCCTCAACATCCTCGTGGTGTACAAGTGGAAGAACATGATCTCGTATCTGGTAACTCAACATCACAACTCATCGCCGGTGCATCCGTTTCCAAACCATCCAGTTGGGAGCCAGAACAAGCAGGACAAAGAGCCAAAGCGACCACGCGACTGGCGTGCCGTCGTTAAGCGCGCGGTTCGAGTCCATGGCAAGCGGCGTCATTTGATCTTTGGTATCGCTGTCTTCCTCACGAGCATGGCTGCGATTCCGACATACGTCGGTGTCTCGATCACCTCCACCTTGAACAACTGCGAGTCCATCCCTCAGTGTCGCGTCGTGGCCTATCGATGGCTGTCGGGCGACGGAGAGTGTCCGTGTATTGTGTTCATCGACCGCGATCAATCACCGACGACGTTTGATGCGTGGATCCATTCGCCAAATGTGACTCAGTCCCTCATGCTCGCTGCGAGAAGCGGCCACCTGAAGTCCGTGCAGATCATCAACCGCGCAGTCGTACAACTTCCCATCGAGCTCAAAAACTGCGTGGAGCTGGAGCAACTGTGAGTCTCTTCTATTCTATTTGGCATTTGTATTGTGAGCTGATTGGTTTTGTGACTTTTTAGGATCCTGGTGTACACGAAAACTCAGGAATTTCCGGACTGGGTCGGCAAATTTCACGATCTCCACTACATGTACGTCCTTCGCCGATAAAAAACACCACGCCGTGTATTGGTTTCTAAAGTTTTGATGTCGACAGCCACGTTGAGAGCGACTTCATCAACTTCCCTTTGCACACGCTTCCCTTCGAGATGTTTGCTCATATGCCGAAGCTTCGCTTCATTCGCTTCGGAGGAGCTGCCAAGCTGCGCGTCTTCCCGTCGCTTCACGGACTTCACGAGCTCACTTCGTTCGTTCTTTCCATCCCACATTCGCTCACAGAACTACCGGATTTCACTGATCTACACAGTCTCAAGACACTCATCATAGCTGACGCGACCCACGTGAAGAGGCTTCCGTCTCTTCAGCCGCTCAAATCACTCACGGCCTTCTCGCTGTTTCGGCGGAACCCTGTGTGTTGCAACGGCTTCATCACTGGTAAATGCGACTTGACGACGTACCAGTGCATGCCTCGAGCCAACGAAGACATCGTGACTTGTGAGGACTCACGCATGCCACAGGAAGCTAAGGATCTTCTTCAGCGTATCAACGGGTTTGTCTGTACTACGAATCTCACGAGCGACGTGTCCGATTCGGAGCCGACAGTATACTCGACTGACACAATGTGTGATGGCGTCCGTTACAAGCAGTGTCAACTTGGAGGCCGCAGTGGTATGTGCTACAATGGCCGCATGCAGATCATCCACTGCGATGTGTTTGGCGAGTACGAGGCTATGAGACGGTTGGAGATCACGGAGGGTGTCGGTCCGGCGTGTGATCCAGAGGTCGAGGCCTGGATGGGTTGTACGAAGAGTAGATGAAGCCTCAACGCATATAAGGTACGGAACGAGAACATCGATGAGGCGTACAGTGTAGCAAACTAGTTTGGCGCTACAGTATTTGGTGGCTGATAATGGCATACTTCGAAGTATTGGCCCCTAATACGTGTTTTAGGCTATATTTGAGTGGACAGAGTTGAGGGTGAGTTTAGGATTGGTGCGCTCTGATTGGCTGACTATATTTAGATACAGCTGCACGCCTGGCTATGTGCAATCGGACAAATTTAGAGCTCAAAAACGGGAGATATTACGGAAAGTACGTAGTGTTCGAGTCTTGTCGGGACAGCTCCGTGCTCCACGAGCGCCATTCAAGAAACACCCGCATTGCTCGACCACGTAGAAGAGGAGATAACGAGCATGAGCCTCCAAGTCCCACAAGGGTCCTCGCGTGAGCAAGACGTAGTGGCGTCGACAGACGTTGATGAGACTCTGAGTGTCGATGCCGTGCGATTACAGCCGACAGGTATGGATGGCAAGACAACAGTACAACCGACTGACCTCTGTGAGCCGATTGAGATTGCAACTGGTCACGAACAGCAAGTCAATCGTCGAGCAAGCTTGCCGAGTGCCCTTCACCATGATCCTCACCCAGCCAAGGCACTGGACGCAAACACGATTGGACGAGCGACGCCTCAACAGCCAGTGCGCCGTCGCCATTCCTCCATCGTAGCAATGTCATCCACACCGTCACGCGTCACGACTACTTCGTTGAAGTCGTCCAGCGACTTTTATTCGACCTTTGGTCCGCTAGGCGCTCCCATGGTCATCGCGTTTCTGGCGTCGGCAGTCACGCTCTTCAGTATGGCGTTCGTGCAAGTGTTCCCGACACAGGTCGCGAATTTCCTCATGAAAACAAGTGGTCTCGACCGAGGCGACTTCTGGTTGCTCACAGAGCCACCGCAGGCGCTCGTCGTGTTGTCGACGCTGATGCTCGTGGTCTTCGGCTGCTGTTACGTGGCGTTGGCGTTTGTGATGGTCTTCGCTCGCAAGCAACTAGTCGTCCATACCACCCGAAAGCCCAAATCGAATCCTCGCGTCACCAGAGCCAATCGTCAGCTAGCTCCGATCCAGTCGAGATCCCGAGTTCATGAGCTACTGCGTTTTATCCAACGCACAATCCCGTTCGTTCAGACCTCACATCACGTTAGCTCTCGCTCTCGAGTTGCAGGACAGTCACCCCAGCGCTCCAGCTTCATCCACGAGTTCACTAGTCTCGACGGCGTCTACCACGCCTACTACGTACGTCAAACACCTGCGACTACTTGGGCTTGTGCCTCAGCGAAGCTGACTCGTTGCCTTGTTCTGTAGAGCGCACTGTTTGACTTGCCCAAGCTCGTTTTCCAGACAGCTGCACTCGGCACCTACCTCACTGAAGGCTTCCCACTGCCCATCATCTACTTCTACGTATCGATGCTCATGGCCAACTGGCTCATTTCATTCTACCGCTTCCAACGCCACACACCCGATCCCGAGGTCATCATCACGCGGCTATTCTACCTCTTCGATCTCTTCTTCGCAGTGTTCGCGCCGATCTTTGTCCTCGCCTACGCGTACACTCACTTTGTACTGGACCGCGGCATCTTCTACGCTCGCGATCGCACGCTTTCTCCTGGAAGCTTCGACCGAATCGCTCGTTTGTTTGCGGATCCCGTGCAAGTCGATGTCTTTCGGTACGGCTTTCAACACTTGCAACTTACGAAGACCTGGTACGTCGCCGGCAAATGCTGTCTGAACACGCTCGTGGTGTACAAGTGGAAGAAGATCATCGCGTACCTAGTACGGCGACACCACGCCACCAAACAACACGACCAAGCTCCTCAAGCTGACACTTTGGTATTGCCAAGCGAGTCGCTTCTGCCCAAGAAACCCAAGACGAAAGACTCGTGGCGTGTGGTGGTGAAGCGCGTGACTCGCGTTCATGGCAAGCGCCGCCACTTGGTCTTCGGCATCGCGGTCTTCCTCACCAGCATGGCCGCGATTCCAACGTACGTCAGCGTCTCCATCTCTTCCAGTTTGAAGAGCTGCGCGGCCATTTCGCAGTGCCGCGTCGTGTCCTATCGATGGTCAGTCGGTCAAGACCACTGTCCGTGTATCGTGTTCATCTACCGCGACCAGATTCCTCGTACATTCGACGCCTGGGTCAACGCGCCGGACGCCTCACAGTCGCTGGCGCTGGCGGCTCAAAGCGGCCACTTGAAGACCGTGCAGATCGTGAACCGTGCTGTGGTTGAGCTGCCGATTGAGCTTCGGAACGCCACGGAGCTCGAGCAACTGTAAGTAATACTCTGTAGGTATATTGACGCGTTGTTTACCTGACGACTGTCACGTTTGATTTTCCAGGATCCTCGTGTACACCAAGACACAAGCGTTCCCCGAGTGGGTCGGCAAGTTCCACAATCTCCACTACATGTACGTACAATGAGGCACGAACCCTGCTACCTCTTGGTCTCACCTATATGTATTGTATCCGATAGTCACGTCGAGAGTGATTTCATCAACTTCCCTCTGCACACTCTGCCATTCGACATGTTTGCCCACACTCCAAAGCTTCGCTTCATTCGGTTCGGAGGCGCTGCCAAGCTGCGTGTCTTCCCGTCGCTTCACGGGCTTCATGAACTGTCCACTCTCGTGCTTTCCATCCCACGTGCACTCGAAGTGATCCCCGACTTCACCGGCCTCGACAAGCTCAAGACCTTAATCATTGCCGACGCGACGCACACCAAGTCACTGCCGTCGCTCCAGCCACTCAAGGCGCTCACAACCTTCTCGCTCTTCCGCCGTAATGCGATGTGTTGCAACGGCTTCATCACCGGCAAATGCGACTTGACGACGTATCAGTGCCAGCCCCGAGCCAACGAAGATACCGTGGTCTGTGAGGACTCACGTCTCCCACAGGAAGACAGGGATCTGCTCACCCGCATTGGAGGGTTTGTCTGCAGTACGAACCTCACCAGCGACGTCGCCGACTCGGAACCGACCGTGTACTCGACTGATACACTGTGTGGGGGCGTGCGGTTCAAGCAGTGTCAACTAGGAGGCCGCAGTGGCATGTGCTACAACGGCCGCATGCAGGTGATCCACTGTGATATATTCGGCGAGTACGAGGCCATGCGTCGGCTAGAGATCGCCGAGGGGACTGGACCGACGTGTGACCCTGAGGTCGAGGCCTGGATGGGCTGCAGAAAAGCTTGACTGTGATGTTTCACTATCGTACTCAATGCTCAATTGAATTTGGTACATTTGCGACACCATGAGGCTACGGACGCTCTGGCAAATGCTATTCGGGGCCGGGTGCACTGACTAGATTTTTGTTCCCAGTAGATAGGTTTCACACACACTAATCTTGTCGACGCGTTGTGAGAACGCGTGAGGCTCACTTTGACTTCTTCTTCTTCTTGTCACAGTGACTTCGACTGTGTATAAATCTGATGGACGCCGCAACAAACAAACTGGGACTGAACAGGCCTGTGGACCACCATCCACCAACCTTAGGCCGGGTGTGGGATCAGGCAAGATCAAACCACTCCACGGACAGAAGTGGGATGTAGCCACGCCTTCGAGCGTTACGTGCAAGCCCACAATCTGACAAGAACACCAAGCCCGACGAAGTCTTATCGGCAGTGTCGTCATCCTTTGTCCAACGAAGGAAAGACGGTCTCACAATGAGACCCCGAGGCATGACTCAGTACCGGTAGTCACTCGGCGTTCAGCTCCACGGAAACGCGCACACGACCACTTCCTTACCGCAGGCGATGGCTTCCACCGAGCGCACCAAGTCCGCTGCGGCGTTGTCCCGAGGCGGCAACATCGTGAGCGCCAGTGATCTGCAGTTGTTCGCAAGGGCGAGTGATGGGTTTATCACGCAGCCATGCGAACATGAAACAGCCACGAATGCAGCGCCCACACTACCGAGCCACCAACAGCAGCAGCCAGTAAGACGACGAGCGAGTCTCCCCAACTCAGTTGTGACGGTCGACACCTCGCGCTCGTGTGCGTCTGCGCCTGTGTTTGAGCGAGCGCCAGCACGAGCCCGTCGCCGCTCGTCCACTGCGGTTCTTCCAGTGATTGGCCAGCCAGTCGCAGGGTCTCTGTTATCGACGTCAAGCGAGTTCTACCAGACCTTCGGTGTGCTTGGCATTCCGACTGTGATCGCGTTTTTAACTTCTGCCGGCACGCTCTTCAACATGGCGCTCGTCCAGGTCTTCCCCACACAAATCGCCAACCAGCTCATGAAGACGAGCGACTTGGACCACGGCGAGTTCTGGTTACTGTCTCATCCGCCAGAGGCGTTGGTCGTGTTTGCCACGCTAATGCTGACGGCGTTTGGCTGCTGCTACATCGGGTTGGCGTACTCGATGATCTATCCACAGAGGCCACAGGTGCGGAGGAGCCCAGTAATCCGCGTAGGACAGAGTACTCGCTCGATTCAAACCTTCAAGCGACCGAGCGGCTCACCACAGAAGCAGACGCAACGCGTCGGCCCTGTGGACGCCGGACAGCCGCTACGACGACGAAGTACCATCCAGGAGTTCACGAGCTTTGACGGCGCCTACCACGCCTACTATGTAAGCAAGTCTGCCCCTGTCGATGAGAGGATGTGCTCTAACACTGTACTAATGTTGTTTATGGACAGGGTGCGATGTTTGATTTGCCCAAGCTCGCCTTCCAGACCGCGGCGCTCAGTACCTACCTCACAGAGGGCTTCCCGCTGCCGCTGATCTACTTCTACGTGTCGATGCTCATGACCAACTGGCTCATCTCGTTCTATCGGTTCCAACGCCACGCAAACGACCGCCAGCTCATCGTCACACGGCTCTTCTACCTCTTCGACCTCTTCTTCGCCGTCTTCGCGCCGATCTTCGTGATCGGCTACGCGTACTTGCACTTTGTACTAGACCGAGAGATCTTCGCTATCCGCGAGCGCACGCTGTCGCCTGGCATGTTCGAACGCATCGCTCGTTTGTTTGCGGATCCCGTGCAAGTCGACGTGTTCCGCTACGGCTTCCAGCACTTGCAACTTACGAAGACCTGGTACGTCGCCGGCAAGTGCTGTCTGAACGTGCTGGTCGTGTACAAGTGGAAGAAGATCATCGCGTTTCTCGTGAAACAACGCCACGCCGACAAGCCACACGCCAAGTCTCTTGACGTCGACACGGTAATTGCCGTCAAGCCTCCGCCTATGCTCCACCGGCGATCGCGACTGCAGGACGTGCCGACCAAATCAACCCAATGGCGAGCCACGGTGAAGCGGCTTCTTCTCGTCCACGGCAAGCGTCGCCACTTGGCCTTCGGTGTCACGGTCTTCCTCACCAGCATGGTCTTCATCCCAACGTATGTCTACGTTGCCGTCACCTCGAGCGTAGAGAGCTGTGCTGCCATTCCACAGTGCCGCGTCGTGTCCTACGAATGGCAGACTGGGGAAGACTACTGCCCGTGTATCGTGTTCATCGACCGCGACCAGACGCCGCGTGTATTCGACGCGTGGATTCACTCGCCAAATGCCACGCAGGCGCTTGCACTCGCGGCGACAAGCGGCTACTTGAAAACCGTGCAGATCATCAACCGCGCGGTGCCAGAACTGCCGATTGAACTCAAAAACTGCACCGAACTCGAGCAGCTGTACGTGTCTTAATGCCCTCTCTTGGCTGTTATGGATGGTGGCTCATCCAACAGTTTGTCTTGTAGAATCCTCGTTTACACCAAGACGCAGGCACTTCCTGACTGGGTCGGCGGCTTCCACGATCTCCACTACATGTACGTTTATCAGCCAGCCCTGAGAACTCCTACCCACGGCAGCTTCTGATCTGTTCAATTTGTGCAGCCACGTTGAAAGCGACTTTGTCAACTACCCACTACACACGCTGCCACTCGACTTGTTCGCACACACGCCCAAGCTTCGCTTCATCCGCTTCGGTGGGGCAGCCAAGCTGCGCGTCTTCCCGTCGCTCCACGGTCTCCGTGAGCTGTCGACTCTCGTACTTTCTTACCAGCACGCGCTTACGGAACTCCCCGAGATGACGGATCTCCACAACCTCAAGACCTTCATCGTCGTGGACGCCACCCACGCCAAGTCGCTGCCTTCGCTACAGCCACTCAAATCGCTGACAACCTTCTCGCTCTTCCGTCGCAATGCGATGTGTTGCAACGGCTTCATCACTGGCAAGTGCGACTTGGACTCCTACCAGTGTCAGCCTCGAGCCAATGAAGAACCCGTGACGTGTGAAGACTCGAGACTCCCACAACAAGACAAGGAGTTCCTGGACCGTATTGGAGGCTTTGTGTGCAGTACGAACCTCACTAGCGACGTCGCCGACTCGGAGCCGACCGTGTACTCGACCGACACACTGTGCGGAGGCGTCCGCTTCAAGCAGTGCCAACTAGGAAACCGCAGTGGCATGTGCTACAACGGCCGCATGCAGGTGATCCATTGCGACGTCTTCGGCCAGTACGAAGCCATGCGTCGTCTCGAGATCGCGGAAGGTGTCGGCGCGAAGTGTGATCCTCAGGTCGAGGCCTGGATGGGCTGCAACATATAACATATAGCTCTGCGACGTGTGAACGTTGTATATGTTGTTATTGTATCAGTTTGGAGAGGGTTCATGGCTGTTCTGGTGGCCAGACAAACACCAACGTGAGCGTCATTCCGCCATTTTACATTCCATGATGATGGCGATGCTCACGAAGACCACGACGGCGGCGCTACGCGTGGCCGCCAAGCGCTCGCTGCTGCCGATGCAGGCTTCTGCCGTCGCGCGCTCCACGCGTGCAGCGCTGCTGGTCCAGACCACGGGCTTCCACGCGTCCGCGTTCGGTACGTAGCTCTCCATCCGTGAAGCTCCGATGCGAATCCGAATCCTGTGAGAAGGCTGACGAATGCGCAATGATCTCATGGCTTCTGTATGTGGTTTCAGTGGCCCACGGCGACATGTCCGAGTTCGCCAGCAACCCAACGTACGTACAGGGGACAGTCTGGAGCTCTAAGCTGTCTACGGTCTCACTTAATCATTGTTTTCTAGTGTGCACATCAAGTTTGAGAAGCCGGATGGCTCGATCCAGGAGGTGGAGGCCAAGACCGGCATGTCGATTCTGCAGGTGGCCCACGCCAACGACATTGAGCTGGAGGGCGCGTGCGAGTCGTCCATGGCCTGCTCCACGTGCCACGTGATCCTCGAGGACAAGGTCTTTGACTCGCTCGAAGAGGCCTGCGAGGACGAAGAGGACATGCTCGACATGGCCTTTGGCCTGACACACAGGTGCGTTCAATACGCTACTTGGTATACTAGCTGTATGAATGAAGAGCTCACGCTAGTGTGATGGATGGATGGACGTAGCTCTCGCTTGGGCTGCCAGGTGATCGTGGACGAAGGCTTCGAGGGCACGACGGTGACGCTGCCCAAGGCCACGCGCAATTTCTACGTCGACGGCCACGTGCCAAAGCCCCACTAAACCCCTGAGCTCACGACAGACACCAGGAAGAAGAGAAGAATGTATGGGAGACGAAAGATCGTGTTTTTAAATAATAGCGCCTCGCGACTCACACATCTATCATAGTAGTAGTGTGACTTCGACCATCACACTGATGCCACTGGCACAGCAGCGGCCTCTCGCTTCTGTTCGGACAGCGGATCCACTCGAAACATCGTCGCTTCCTGACCAATATCCACGGGCTCTTCCTTTGCCCTGGCGGCCACGGGAGGAGCCGTCGTGAGACCGGCAGAGTTGCACACGTACTCGACAGCGGCGTGGACGCAGTACACGTAATACGACTCCTCGCCGTTCAGATTCGAGTTGTTGATCGCGTAGTTTTCCAGCAGATGCAGTTGCGCGTGGATCGTCGGCAGTTGACAGTGCAGCAGCACGTACGTGAGCAGCGGGAAGAACGTCTCGACAGAAAACTGCGTCGTCCCGAGCACGAGCGCGGCCTCGTGGTGCAAGATCACGACGCCGTACATCAGCTCGTCCAGCAGATCACACGGCACGACGCTGGTCATGCAGTTGAACGCGTCGATCGCTCGGATCAAGAACGACTTGCGTCCTCCAGAGACGCGTCGGCTCGGCAATTTCGACCGGATCTTGCCAGCGAGATCGGAGACCACGCCCAGGTTTTCCAGTGGGATCCCACTGAGATCGACACACCGCTTGCGCCACAACTTGTCCTTGCGCTGGCAGTCGATCATGGTCTTCTGGTTGAAGCACAACAGCGCCAAACGTGGGAACACCATGCGCTGCACGAACGCGTTCAGACTCTTGGTCACTTCGCTTGGCACGTCGAGCTCCTTGCGGATACGGCGAGTCAGTCGATCAATAAACTCGAGAATCTGCTCGGGCTGCGGGTCCTTCGTCCACTCGGCGTGCGGCTGTGCTGCAGCAGCCGCCATCGACGTGTGCTGATACCGTGAGTCCGTCTTGGCGTGCTTGTCGCCTATACGGTAGCTGTTTTCTTCTTCCAGTGCCTCGTGGCACACGGCCGCGACTTCCTTCGACACGCGGTTCACCCACTGGCACACGCGCGACTCGGCCTTGGAAAAGATGATGTTTTCAAAATGCGCCTGCGCGATCTCCCACCAGTCGGGCTGGCACATGAGCTCATTGTAGTCCGAATAAAACTCCTCACCGGCGAGCACACTCAGGATCCGCTCGACCTGCAGCTCCTGCAGAGACCGCGACGCGCTGATTGACGAGGACGACCCAGAAGACCCCGAGGACAGCGACGACTCGTGCTGTTCCTGCTGTTGTGCCACACTCTCTCCTTCCACTGGACCAGCTCCTGTCGCCTCAGCCGCGGAGGCCTCCACTGATAACCCGACCGACGTGGACGCCGACTCCTCTCTCGAATTCGTCTGCACGAGTCGGTACCAGCTCACGGCCTCCAGCAGCTTGGCCAGCATCGCACTCTTCACTCTCGCCGACTCGAAGCAGTCGCGTCCGTTCTTGATCTTGGCGTGGCGCAGTGCATCCAACCGCTTCTTGCTCGTGGTCGCCAACGCCTCCACTTGCCTCTGCAGCATCGCGTACTTGATATCATTGGCCAACGTCGCGTCCGCCGATTCAAACGAGTCGAGCTGCTTCTCGGTCAGATTCAGATCCGGATTATGCGACGTCACGATCTGCAAAATGCCGTTCACGTGGCGTCGGTGGCGGTGCAGTTGGTTCAACGCCCTGTGATGTAAGGCAACTGATAGTCTCTCCTGTAAAAACTCGATGCCGTCAAACGACGCTGAGCCTCGTGACCGACTTGTGGACGTGCGCGCACCACACAGCAGCGACCACATCAGCGACTCGCGCTTGCTCACGGCCGAGTCCTTCGTAGAGCGAGCGATACACGCGTACGCGTCACGCGCCATGGCCGCCTCCACGTCGATGCGGTCGTCGATCTGCAGCAAACACTCCTGCAGCTTGCTCTTGAGCCGTCCCGAGGTAAGCGACGCACGCGGACGCAGTAGCGGACTATGTAGTGTCATTCCCGTGGGGGAATCCGCACAGGAAGACGATGCTGACGGACTCCTCTCTGGGGGAATGTGGCCGCCCTGTGGGTTCTCGTACAGTAACTCCTCCTGGTGGTGATGCTGCCGCGTCATGTTCTGCACGGCGTCTTGTGCTGGCTTCTTCATACGGCCGTTAGGATGCGGCGTGGGTACCATCTCCGTCGTGGCGTCCGACTGCAGACGCCTGCGATTCCAGTGCGCGTACCCTCCTCCTCCCTTCTTGGTGTACCCTCCTCCTCGGTGGTTACTCCCCGTGGAGTCGTTCCGCGTGGGGCGTACCCCTCCTCCGACCGCCGCTGGCATCTTCGCGTCCGCCACGCGGACGCGTCGCGCGTCGTACCCACTGTCCGCTGTGCTCGTGCTGAACGACGGACTCGCCGAGACCACTTCGTCGCTCGTCTCCGTCGTGTACGAGTACGAGAACGAGCCGAGCTTCCGCGTGGGCTGCGTGAGAATCGCTCGCTTCACACGCGTTCGTCGTGGACGCACTGCGCCGCCGTCCTCTCCTTCCTCCTCTACGTCCTCTTCTTCCTCTTCCTCCTCTGGGCTGCCGTAGCTGTTGCAGCTCTCCGCCAGCGTGCGCGTGGCCAGTGTATTGGTGGGCGACTGCATGACCTCGTAGAACGAGTTCACGCGCGCGCGTCTCGCGTGGCCGTAGTAGTTCTCGATCACTGGATGCGCCGCCCAGTCCGGAGTCGTCCACACACACGGCGCGCCGACTTCCGACGCCGCGGGATGGCTCGACGACGACAGCCGCCGCTCGCGGACGCGCCCAGCGACGGCGACGCCGTGGGCGCGTGTATGTAGAACAGGCGACTTGGTCACCAGCATCTCGTGCTCCTGCGCGGGCAGCGGCTCTTCATACGACGCCTTCTCCATCATGGGCCGGTCGGTTATTTCTGTTGGCGGCTCGGCCGCCATGATGGATGGGGGGAAGATCCTGCGTTGGTTGTTGGCGTTGGTGGCGTTGGTCTATATGTTCGTTGGCGATTGTTGGCGTTGGCGCCTTGGGCGCGTATTGACTGGAGGAAGTCTATCTATCCTTTGTGTCGCAGGCAGTCGCTTTAGACGCTTTGCTTCGGTCTGTCCGTCCGGCTGGCGGCTGAGTAGGCGGGCGGGGTTGGTGGCGAGTGTAAAAAACTTCGGCTCCGATCCGCACCGCGGACGAAGTGGGCGGATACGTACCGGACAGTCACCGACCTGAAGTGGCGGCGAAAAGAACCAACGTTCTTTCCAGGTTTAGACCCGCGTTCGCGCAACATTTCATTCCACGTGCGACTTTCAAACGACCTTCGAGGCACATTTTCCAAAGAATGCTTGTTGCTGGGTTGAGGAGTGATGGTGCTTGTGGCTCAAGCCACCACCGCCAGTTGAGTTGAAGTCGGCGGAGGAACCGCCAGCGCCGGATCACATGGAAGGTCTATCCCTAATCCATGGGTCGTTAACTGGGCAGATGGCAGTCTCCATATTAGGGGTCTAATTGGCTTGCATGCGTGCGTGCATTACGATGCCCCCATGCTGTCCAGAGAGAGCTGGATGGATGGAGTTTGGGATAATTACCGTGTGTTAGCCAACGCTAAAGAGAGAAAGAGAGCGAGTGAGGTGGGCGTGACGACACAGACTGGTTGTCCACAGCGCGCGACCTACGTCCACACCATGCGAAAGAAGTTATTTGTCCCTAGAAGATGGTGAAGAAGGTGACCAAGTCGTTGGCGAAGTTTCCGGTGGTCTAAAAGAGTGTCCCATGGAGGCAAAATTGGAAAAGAGCCCGACGGAGAACCCACTATTTGTCATGATCCGGACAGCGAGGTGGTCGATCATCAAGCCAGTGGGGCGAAGGGGGCTTGGGATTCCCAAGCCCCCCCTCGTTGGGAACCTTTTCCCATGCAGTACAGGGCTGAAATGAATGGGTTCACCATGCCAGAAGTGAAGCCACATGGACTGTACCCTCGAGACGAAGTGAACTACTGTTGCCACTCCTTTAGAGGGTCGTAACCAGCAGGTTACGGTTGCATTTGGGTACATTTCGGTTCAGGTATCAGATTGAGACAGATCTGATTCATCGGAGCCGCCCATCCGCCGACTTGCGATCGATTTGTGCGGGCACAATCAAAAGGGAGAGAAGAGGGGTAGGGAACCTGGGAGGGCGAGGTTCATGTTCAGTGCTGCCGCCAACAACTCTGCGCATCAATTTGACCGCGCGAGGCCGACGCCAACGAGACTAACGGCCACGCGATACAAGTAAACGCCAACAACTCGTGCTTCGCCACCGTGTCGGGACTATCTGCCGAGAACCAACGAACCGACAGCTGAAGCGGTCTATCCTGGTCAATTTGTTGGCGTGACCATCACAAGCATCCAACAAAGCGCAGTCGAATATGAGCGAGAAGCGTCTCTTTATCTACAAGAATGAGGCCGGTTCCGAGGGCAAGGTGCGTGTGAATGCTATCTACGTGAGTAGCGCTTGTCTGGACGCATCGACTAAGCTGCTGTGTGTCACAGGTCATGAACCTCAAGCCGCGTGAGAACCTCGCCAAGTTGAAGAAGACGGCCAGCAAGAAGCTGGGCGTCAAGGCCAAGCGCGTGTTCCTGGCCAGCGGCGCAGAGATCCAGGACATCGACGAGCTCCAGAACAACGACACGCTGTATGTGTCGCAGGGCGAGCCGTTCTACAAGTCGGTGGGCAACTCGAACGGCCAGGAGACGTTCCACTTGTCCGTGCTGGGCAGTGGTGGCGTGGGCAAAAGTGCACTGACGCTGCGCTTTGTACGCGACTACTTCGTGAAAGACTGGGACCCGACCATCGAAGACGCGTACCGCAAGGCGCTGAACGTGGACGAGAACCTGTCGATGCTGGAGATCCTGGATACGGCCGGACAGGACGACTTCGAGTCGTTGCGCGGCCAGTGGATGATGGACAAGGACGGCTACGTGTTCGTGTACTCGATGGACTCGCGCATCTCGCTCCATGAGCTGCAGCCGTTCTTTGACTTGCACCTGCAGATCAATGAGAGCCGTCGTCCGCTGCCGCCGATCGTATTGGTCGCCAACAAGAAGGATATCGTGGAGAAAGACCCGAGCCGTTGCCAGGTCTCGACCGAGGAAGGCAGAAGGATAGCGCACTCGTACAACGCCACGTACATCGAGACGAGTGCGCTCACGGGCGCGAATGTGAACGCCGTGTTTGAGACGTTTGTGCGCGAAGTCCGCAAGAAGAAGGTGCCCAAGCCGAAGAAGAGCTCGTGCCGGATCCTGTAGAGGAACGAACGGCCAGTCGTCCGGGCGTACAAGCACAGAGAAACGGAGAGGATGAGGAAGAGAGAGGAAGAGGAAGCCGATAGAGAAGGAGGGGGAGGAGGAGGACTTGTAGGTAGATGGGTACTGTAGGCTGTAGGGCGGTTGTAAGGAAGCGAGCACATGTACGTATTTCGAGGGCGTGCTCAAGCAGAAGAAGAACTTACCGAATAGATGTAGCAAAGGTGCGCTGTGCAGGTCCTTGTCAGTTGTACGCGGTGCCGTCGACACGATAGAAAGGTCGCACGCTAGTAGACTCCGCCTCGGTACAGTCACCAGTGCAGGTGCCGCCGCCGCATCAACATTCATGACAACCAAGGGTGCTCCAGGCTACCACGCTTCGCGTGGGCTGCTGAATCAACGGATCAAACAATTTGTTTCATCGTAATGTGCTGCAAGCTCTCACCCCGTAGTAAACCTCTTCGATCACAAACGATCTCATTTACAACTACGAAAACCGACGTATGGGTCACGTAGTGGCTCGACCTCGACTGGATCTGCAGTCCCGCACGTGTGAGAGTTGGGGAATCGGATTGCTCGTGGACAGGACTATTCGTAGTGAACCGTTTGGCCGTGGTCAACGCATCTAGTCGGCTGCGCAGCGTGTCCACCATGCGTTCATTATCAAATGGACGCATCTTCACGGTCTCCACGACGTTGAGCTGCAACATCAATCAGTCAGTTTATAGCAAACATCAATCAATGATGTTTCTTGCGTACGAACCGCAAAGCGAGTGACCGCCTGGACGTGGCTGTACGTATGGATTGCATGCAGGACTCGTCGTGCTTGAACGCGTCGATTGTTGAGTGCCGCGTCGCTGGTGGAAGCTGTGTCACCCTGTTGCTTCAGCTCTGTCCGTTTCTTCGGCCAGTGTCGCGCGATCACGTGTTGGAGTTGCTGGACTGAGGAGCGAAGAGCCGTAAGCTCCTCGCGCGAGCGCTTCTGGCGGGGCCTGGACGACGCCACCGACGACGGCGAGGAGCTGCCATCGCTATCAGTTTTCTCAGTCTCTTCGTACCATTCGTCGACCAGCGCCAGCGCCGCCTCGAGCACACTCGGCATCCACAATCCCTTCCGCCATGCCAGATGGATGTTGCTACACGCAGAAGTTCCAATTTCTTCGCGTGAGGAATATACCTCTCAAATCTAATCCCGAATATATTCTGAGATTTCACGAAGCTTCCTTGAGAATTTATGTATGGAATATTGCAAAATGTGTTACAAATTGACATTTCTCGCAAAAGGTGATACAAACGGCGATAACAGGTCATTGACAACCTCCTCGACTACGTGAACTGAATGAAGCCCAAGCAATAGACTCCAGCGCGTCCCGCAGGGTTGAAAGTAGTGTTTAGACAAGTGATCTAATCTGTGTTCAATCGATGGTGTCAATCTCACAACGTATTCGGATGGTAAACTTTGTTAAACCCGTCGGCAAGTCCAGCTCGGCTTTATGGTACGGTCACCAAGATCTCGGCGAACTGTACTTGAAATTCACTAACTTAGGTCACGCAGCGGTTGAACTGATTGTCAAGCGTCTGCTCAAGTTTTACACCTGGGATGTCGTCGTAAGTGTGCATGTGGCCGAGAACTGGTGCATTGCGCAATACGCTGAGGCGTTCAGCTTGACTGTGAATTTCAAGCACGGCGTGATGGATGCCACGGGGTTAAACTGGAGCAACGACGGACTGATTTATAATCCGAATACCTTGATGTAGTATTGTTCTGTCGAATACGTGAACATGGCGATAGGCACACACTCAAACAATAATATGCATTCGTCATGAAAATATCAAGAATAGTGTGTCCGCCATGCGACACGAGATGCACTTTCCAAGTGGGTGGGTGCTGATTCTGGACGAACTCCACGCAGCCACTCGTGCTTGCGCGCAACATCAATCTCTCGGTCACTTGACATGGCGGAAGGAATCGTGGACGACCCAAGCGTGCTCCAGGCGGCGCTGGCGCTGGTCGACGAGTGGTACGAAGCAGCAGACCAGACTGACAGTGACGGCAGTTCCTCACCGTCGTCGGTGGCGTCGTCCCGGCCCCGCCAGAAGCGCTCGCGCGAGGAGCTCACG
>JAADXE010000522.1:0-22311 GCA_023337545.1 Pythium coloratum | reverse complement strand
GGTACTCTACGCAGCCGCGTCTATCTTATCTTTTGTTTCGCGTTGCTCCTTGCAACGCTTCGATAATCCGTTCAGATTAAAAGTTGATGTGTGGGTGTGGGATCCCATCTTCGTCGACATGCGTGCGTGCGTGTGGGTCAGTGGCTCACAACTCCACGTTGCAGAGTCCACTCACCTCCTCAATGAGTCTTCACGTGCGTCAGGCCCTTAGGCTGACACGCCGTCCACCGTGGACACGCAACTGCCCTGTGGCTTCATATTGCGTGTCTTCCGAGTGTCTTGAGTCTCGCCTTGAGATTCGAAGGTCTCCTCACGCCACTGCATGCCTGCAGCCTTCAAGGTGAGGGTCTCACTCTTCTTGGGGCCTTGCTCGTCTTGGGGTCTTGGGTCCTCTTGGGTGGCCTCCTGTAATTCTTGCTCTGTTCTTGATGCGTCCAATGCGTCGTCTCCTCTCCTCTTAACGAGCCGACTCAAGCCGTGTGAACGACGGCATCTTGGGCGACATCACGGGCACCGACATGACCCGTTGCAGCTGCGTGTGGCTCGTGTTGCGGCGTCGGTTGCGACGCGACTGCGGTCGAGGTTCTTGCAGTAGACGGCCCTTCTCCGGCGCCACAAAGAACGCGGCTCGGCCTGCTAGCATCGCTGGAAGCAACTGGAAGATCTCGACGTTGGCGTTCACCTGCGGCACCGTGTAATACCCCACGCGTTCCATGAAGATGTCTAGCGTCAGCTCTTCACGGTGGTGCTTGAGCCACGTCGCCACTCGTCCCGTCATGAGAATCTGGCCGCCGCATCCGAGATCACCAACGTACTCTGCGATCACCTCGCTCACGCCAGTGTACGTCGTCTTGCCTGTGACGGCGTGGACGTCCTGGACCAGCGTGCCGTCGACGTCCGACGCGTCGTGGATGCCCATGCGAACGCGGATGCCGTTAAAGATGACTTTGCGTCCACTGCGAAGCTTGGCCGTCGCTGGGATGGCCCCGTGGATGTCCTTGGGCCACTTGGCGACCATGAGCTGCAGCTGGACGTCCATACAGTACTCGATCGCCTGGCGCATGTCGTGGAACGCAACTTGGAACGCGTCTCCGACCGTCGTGATCTCGTAGCCGTGGTACTTTGGCAGCGTCGACCGCAGGATGTTATCGTGGATCTCGGTCGCCGTCTCCATCATCTCTCCGTCTCCGATCGCCCACAGTGCACTGGACGACTCGATATCCGTGTACACAAACACCGGCGTCAGCGTAGGAGCTTCCAGGTCTTCATCGGCAGGAGCTGCACTCGGTCCATTGAGGCGACGGTGCAGATACTCGGCTTCAAAGTCTTCTGGCAGACACGCCGAGCACGCGCTGAACACACAGGCTTGCGAGCAGCTCGTCGTGATGGACAGCATGAGCCCTGAGGCGTTGTACAGGATCAAACTGATGCCCACGCCCTCGGCGATGCCCGTACTCGTAGCCGATTCATGGAAGTAAATCACGATCGTCGCGAGCTGGTACTGGAAAGAGAACAGGATGTACACGAGCCTAGAGACACACATCAGTTAGTACCATCACACACGCACACTGGACGACGATCTGAGCCCTCTTCAGGAGACGTACATGATGCGCTTGAGCCGCTGGTAGACAGGCGACGCGACGAACGTGCCGTGGATGGTCTCGTACTTGCGGCCGTTGACTCGGAGCATGATGAGCTGCCCCGCCATGAACGCCATGGACACAAACTCGACAATGTACAGCCCGAGTGTGAGCCGCTGTGTGTACTTGTTGTACCCGCCTTCGAGCACACACAGCACGAGTTCGGCGATGGCAAATAAACCGACCACGACGTGGATCGCGATGGCATAGATCAGGATCTGGCGCCGCTCTTTCTTCACGCCTCTGTCCATGGAGATCTTGGCGAGTCGCCACAGTTCGTACGTGAGCGGGAACACCGTGATGGCGACGCCACAGATCGCAATGTCTCCGAGACACAACACCGTGGTCATGAGCGGCCATTTCGCGGCGTTTAAATGCAGAATCGCGTGGATGCCGAGTCGGTCAAGCTGGTCCTTGGACAGCGCGTCGCCGCCAAAGCTTCCGCGCGTGGAATTCGAGTTGGTAGCATTCGCCGTCGGCGCGTTCATGTCGACAAGAGATCCTTCCGGAAGTACGCTCATCCAGACGTAGTACACGGACCGGAAAAAGCACCAGAGGAACACGTAGAGGAAGAAGAGCCAGAAGAGCCACCGCACGCTGGAGGCATGGACGTCCCAGCGGCAGCGCAGATGCACCATCGTGAAGAACGTGGCGACCGTGGACGCGAGGATCGTGGCCGTCGCGATGGGCGTCCACACCAGTCCCATGGTGTGGGTGCCGGCAGACAGCAGAGGTATGGTGACCGGCGGGTTACGGATAGAGGACGGGCAGGCCGGAGTGTTCTACGGCGGCGACCGGAACGAACAACAACAGAGCAGGCGACTTGACGTGTCGCAGGTCTATGGCGGATGGCCTTGGTTGTGTTTAGACCTTGGCGATGATTTGCTTCGGTTTGGTTTGGGCGTGAGAACATCAGTCGACCAGACCGAGGACCGCGTGGAAGACTGGAACGAACAAACAAACAGCGGGGAAAAGATGGGCACTCGAGCGAGGGATAAAAAGCCAGGGAGCAATCATTCGACACGAACAAACAGAAGAACGAGCGAGTGCGCAGCCAGATGACGCCCGAGGGACTATTTTGCGAAAAGTGTCGTAAACAAAGCACACAAAATTGTGTTTCTGTGCCCCCAGCTGGCGTTTTCTGTGTCGATCAGGCCCGAAAAGAAAGTCAGACCGTACTTTATTGAGCAAACGTAACCTTCCTAGGGTCACTGCCACCACTCGGACGGTTTGGATGGTCCGTGGGAAGGCAGCATGATCGCAATTTGACTGCGAGTACTGCTCACCGGCCTGGCAGTTCATTGCGGCAGTGTACACCATGGATATGGGGTGGTCTACTGTCATGACGTGTACATTGTCGACCATGAACACGGCACTACGCTTCTGGTTGTCCCAGTTTTTGCGTCAACGGTGAGTTTTGTGGATTGTCACAGTCTAAAATTGCGGTGCAGGGTTCTTTCGCGTAACCAACCAAGCAAATCACGAAGGCAGATCTTGTCTTGACTGGCGTCGTTGTGTCTGTCCAAATGCGAGGCGACAGCACTTTCCTCCCTCTTTAATATGATATAATAGAGGTTACGCTCACATAACCTCAGCTGTTTCCTATCAAAATATCCTGCTTAAATAAATATTCCTAACAATGACCAGCTAAACACCTGCAGCACTAGGCCGCTTGAGCCAACTCCTGCCTGGGAATCAACTGCAGAGCCACTGGCTGCGAGGGGTACACCTTGGCATCCTCCTGACTCACACCCGAGTACGACTGACGCGACTCGATCGGAGACAACGCCGTAGCCAGCAAGCCGCCTCCTGGAGACACAGGCGACGCCATCGACGCGTCATTCCAGATCGTCCGACAGTCGCCACGCTGCGAGAGTCTTAGCTGCCTCTGCGTAGCTACGTACTCAGTCCGTAGCACTGTGAAATGCTTCCGTCGTTCCGCCAGCATCATCGGAAGCACTTGATACAGCGTCACGTTGGCGTTCACCTGGGGTACAGTGTACTCGCCCAGGTACTCGAGGTACACGTCCAACGATAACTGATCACGATGGTACTTGAGCCACGTTGCAACCCGACCTGTCAACAGGATCTGGCCGCCACTGCCGAGGTCTCCAACGTACTCGGCCGTAACCTCGCTAACGCCAGTGTACGTGGCCTTTCCTGTGACGGCGTGGACGTCCTGGATCAGCGTACCGTCGGATTCGTTGGCGTCGTGGATGCCCATGCGGACACGAAGGCCGTTGAAGATGACTTTGCGTCCAACTCGTTGTTTCACGGTTGCTGGCACGGCTCCATCGATCTCCTTAGGCCACTTGGCCACCAGGAGCTGGAGCTGCACGTCCAGACAGTACTCGATCGCGTCTTTATTGTTGTGGAACGCCAGTTGAAACGCGTCGCCGACGGTCGTAACTTCGTACCCGCGATGTTTGATGAGCGTCGACCGTAGGATATTGTCATGGATCTCTGTAGCCGCGCCCATCATCTCGCCGTTGGTGTTCCACAGTGCGCTAGATGACTCGATGTCCGTGTATACAAACACGGGGCTGTCTCGTGGTGGTTCGAGGTTCTCGTCGGGTACTGCAGTGAACCGCTGATGCAGGAACTGGGCTTCCAGATCTTCCGGGATACATGGGGCACAGGCACTGAACACACAGGCCTGTGAGCAGCTCGTGGTGATCGCGAGTGCGAGACCAGCAGCGTTGTAGAGCAGAAGACTCACGCCAGTAGCGTCGATGATGCTGCCGGTTGGCTCGACGCCGTGGAGAGAGATGATCATCATGGATAGCTGGAACTGGAACGCGAAGAACGAGTGCACCAGCCTATAGGACATCGCGAAATTAGTCAGTATAACCACGTTTAATACAGTCACAGTGTCAGATAGCTCGTACAGGATGCGTTTGAGCCGCTGGTAGAGAGGCGACGCGACGAACGTGCCGTGGATGGTCTCGAACTTGCGGCCGCTGGCTCGGAGCCGCAGTAACTCGACCACCATGTAGGCCAACGCGAAAAACTGGATGACATACACACCGAGCAAAGCGCGATGGTTGTGCTTGGTGTAGCCGTCGAAATACAGAGCGAGTGTCGTGAAAATGATGACGTACGTGAGGAGCGCGACGGCGATTGCGATGGCGTAGCGTTTGGTCTGGGCGCGTTCCTTGGTGACGCCTCTGTCCATTGATATCCGCGCGAGGCGGCCGAGCTCATAGGTCAGCGGGTACAGCGTGAGCGCGATCCCCAGTAGCGCTACGTCACCGAGGCCGAGGAGGATGAGCATCCACACGCTTCTTGCTTCCTTCAGGTATAACACCGAGTGGATACCGAGTCGATCGACCTGCTTGTACGTCCATCCGTGGACTGTATCCGTCTCGTCCACGAGATCGTCGTCGCTGTGGGATGCCATCCACACAAAGAACACGGCGCGCATCGAACACCAGGTCCAGAGAAACAGGAAGAAGAGCCAAAATAACCAGCGAACACTGGAGGCGTGGACGTCCCAGCGGAAGCGCAGATGCAGCATCGTGAGGAAGGTCGCGCCGCTGGAGATCACGAGCAGCACGGCGGCGATGGTCGTCCAGACCAGCATCATTCACGATTCTTGATGATTGATTATTCACGAACGCGCACGCAACTTTGCGGCTGTTCGTATTGACTCTTCGGTAAGCGCGTGTCGGTTTCTCGTTTAATGGGCGAAGCTGCGGAGCTGGGAGGGCGGTGGCGAACTGGAACTCGCTGGAAGCTTCCTGGCCCGGTGCATGGGGCGCGATAGTGACACGGCGATGCCCACTGGTGACACTCGCTAGAGGTCAGCCGTGCGCGTGTTGTAGTGGCTTCTTCGTGTCCACAGTCCTGTAATGGAGACCGTCAAGTCGCGCGCAGCAGAGCGTGATGGAAACGACAAATGGACCGACCGCATGTGCCTTCCAGGAGCTACGATGATAGAAACTGTGCAATCGCATTCCCTACGGTATCCGATAAATAGAAAGGCAACAAAGACCCGGCGAACTTCGACCGACTTCCCCTGGACACATCATAACACAGAATTTCACAGTGAGACCGTCAGGCTGAGCTGAGACCGTGGGGCGACGTGGCATACATGTAGCAATGCCTCGTGGGCCAGTATGGCCTCTGGCTTCCGGTGCCGCACATTCATGACTGCAGTAGAGATCTTGAGGACAGGAGCCGCTCACCGAGTCGTCTCGACTAACAAAGCCTTCGAGACATGTCGATTTTGTCCCAGGGCACTTCAAGCACTCGTCAAACTTTGATGCGCTTTGTATGAGAGGGGTCCTCTTCATTTTCGCGACTAGACGAACCGTCGTGGGCCATTTTCCGCGTCTCCAGGGGATGTTCATGATAAAGCACCAGGCCACTTGGCTCTCGGAACAATCTCTGCTTAATAAATAATAATATCCTCTTCACGAGGAGCTCCACTCTCTCTGAACTATACTAAATACACGCGTCTTCATGCTGCGGGCGCCCAATCCCCAAGCATATACCGGCCTCCACCGAGCACTGGCTTGACCTTGGCGTCCTCCTGGTCCGTGCCGGATTCAGATTTAAGCGACGACAACGAAGACATGACTGAGCCGGACTTCGACGATGTCCGGGACATCACGGGCGTGTTCCAGATCAACCGACAGTCGCCACGTCGCGAGAGTCGAAGCTGTCTGTTGGTCGCCATGTACTCGATCCGCAGCATCGCAAAGTGCTTCCGTCGTTCCGCCAGCATCATCGGAAGCACTTGATACAGCGTCACGTTGGCGTTCACCTGGGGTACAGTGTACTCGCCCAGGTACTCCAGGTACACGTCCAGCGACAGCTCCTCACGATGATGCTTGAGCCACGTCGCGACGCGTCCTGTCATGAGGATCTGGCCGCCACTACCGAGGTCTCCGACGTACTCTGCGATGACTTCACTCACGCCAGTGTACGTGGCCTTTCCTGTGACGGCGTGGACGTCCTGGACCAGCGTACCGTCGGATTCGTTGGCGTCGTGGATGCCCATGCGGACGCGGAGGCCGTTGAATGCGACCTTGCGACCGCAGCGGAGCTTCTCCGTCGCTGGCACGGCGCCTTGAATGTCCTTGGGCCACTTGGCCACCAGGAGCTGGAGCTGCACGTCCAGACAGTACTCGATCGCCTCCCGGTTGCAGTGGAACGCCAGTTGAAACGCGTCGCCGACTGTCGTGACTTCGTACCCACGGTGCTTGATGAGCGTCGACCATAAGATATTGTCATGGATCTCGGTAGCAATGCCCATCATCTCGCCGTTGGTGTTCCACAGCGCGCTGGAGGACTCGATATCCGTGTACACAAACACGGGGCTGTCGCGAGGCGGCTCCACATCATCGTTGGGGGTCGTCATGAACCGTTGATGCAGGAACTGGGCCTCTAAGTCCTCCGGTAAACACGGGGCGCACGCGCTGAACACACAGGCCTGCGAGCAGCTCGTGGTGATCGCGAGCGCGAGCCCAGAGGCGTTGTAGATCAGAAGGCTGATGCCTGTCACGCCGACGATGCTGCCGTCCGGTTCGACAGTGTGCAGCGAGATGATCATCATCGAAAGCTGGAACTGGAACGCGAAGAACGAGTAGACAAGCCTGGAAAACCACAGAGGAATTAGTACGAATGTCCATGAAAACACATACAATAGATCAGTGTGGGAACGTACATGATGAGCTTGAGTCGTTGGTAGATCGGCGATGCGACGAACGTGCCGTGGATGGTCTCGTACTTGCGGCCGCTGACCTTGAGCCGCACGAGTTGAAACACCATGTACGCCAGAGCTGCGAACTGCACGACGTACACGCCGAGCAGCGTGCGGTGGTTGTACTTGGTGTAGCCGTTGAAACGGATCGACAGCACGGAGAACAGGATCGCGTACATCAACAGCACGAGGAAAATGGCGATGGCGTAGCGTCGGATCTGGATCTGTTCCTTGGCGACGCCTCGGTCCATGGATATCCGTGCGAGACGGCCGAGCTCGTAGGTCAGTGGATACAGCGTGAGTGCGATCCCTAGTAGAGCGATGTCACCAACGCCCAGCAGAACCACGAGCCACGCTCTTCGTGCTTCTTTCAGGAACAAAACCCCGTGGATCCCGAGCCTGTCGATCTGTGCGAACGTCCATCGATGCACGGTCTCCTCATCGTCCACGAGATCACTGTCATTGTGCGATGCCATCCACACAAAGAACACGGCGCGTAAAGAGCACCAGCTCCAGATGAACAGGAAGAACAGCCAGAATAACCAGCGCACGCTGGAGGCGTGGACGTCCCAGCGGAAGCGCAGATGCAGCATCGTGAGGAAGGTCGCGCCGCTGGAGATCACGAGCAGCACGGTCGCTGTCGTCGTCCAGACTAGCATCATTCGTTAAGCCCGAATGGGCTCCGATACTGTTGAGGATAACTGGATCCTTAGGCGACCGATGGCGCTTAAAGTTACGCGATGGGTGGGTGTGTGGGCGAAGCTGCGGAGACGAGGCACTGGGAGGCGGCGGCGATGGCGGCGACGCGCGTGTTCGCTGGAAGGAACCAGGAAGTGCGCGGCGGACGAAAGACCGTCGGTCGCGTGTGGCGGAGGAGCGTTCCTGCCAGGTTCGATGTCTAATGGAGACGGAGACGGTCAAGTCGCGACGTGACCAAGGCCAAATCGCAAGGCGGATGGAAAGGCGCCGAACCGCAAGCGAGCGAGGGAGCGTGTAACCGAGCAGTTGACCCGGCGGATCAACAAAGCGGGTTACGCGAGTCAGAAAAACCTACGAAAGTGCATTTCCCATGGGATCCGATAAAGAGAAAGGCAACCACCAGTTCGCTGATTGGATGGCGGCTTGGCAGTCTGTGTGGTCCAAAAAAAAAATGCCCCAGAAAACAACCACAACACAGACCTCCTCACAGTCACTGAGTCAGGCTGAGTGAGGATGAGTCGCAAGAGAGGGCTCAGCTGGAGAACCACGTGCCGGAACCCTGACGCACCCGTCACTGTTGGAGCAGCAGCCGCTGGCGACAGGATCCCAGCGTCGCCTCAGCTTGCTGTGAGTACAAAGCAGTATCCGGAGGATTCCTGCGGTGCTGCGCTCGCTCAATCAGTCTCAGCGGCTCGGAAACGGGCAGATGGAAGGCACCAACGGTCTCCACAAGGCACGTGGGGGCATCGGTGGCCGATCCGATACTGTACTCGATCATTCCGCACTGGTAACTGCCTCTCTCCACGTGATCCCGTGGTTCAAGTGAGGTGGTGTGTGGTTACGATGGCGTAACCGCGTCGGGTAACCTCACTCAATGCCTGAGGAGTTGTTGGGTTCTTCGAAGAGACGAGCATAGTACAGAAGACTGGTCCAGCAAAGGGAAGACAAGGACGTTGTCGTCCGAACACGCACAGTATGGAGTGAGTATCAAGCAACTTCAAGATGAAGGCTTGCGACATGTTGACTGCGTTGGGTTGACTTGCGACTAGAGGAACAGTGGGTTGCTTGGTCTTAGAGACTCAATCCTGAGACACGAAGCCATGCGATTCCCACACACGCGCGTTCGTTGCCTTGTCATTGAATCAAAAAGCAAAGGCGTCAATGACATTGATGCCTTTGCCTTTAGAATCCTTAAAGTTTAGATCGAGACTCCTGCACGCCGTCCAGAAACACTGTAGGTTTGACTGAGTTTATTTATACTTCATGCAGATCTGCCTACTAACTTTTTCAGTCTCTATGGAGCCGGAGTCGGAGGAACCGAGGTCGCGTTGTGGTGCGTTGGAGGAGTCTTCGTCGGCTTGGCCGTGGGGACCGCAGAGCTGACTGGCGTTGGCGTCGGTGTAGCCGCTGGCGTTGGCACAGTCGTCAGTGTGAGTGTGGACAGCAGAGGAGCCAGCGGCGTAGGTGCTGCTGTTGGGCAGGCCAAGTCCACGACACTGCCCATCGAGATACTGCTGATGGACTGCACGGAGAACGACTGGATCGTCTCCGGTGCAGCGGGGATCGTGAGTGTCGCGCCTGGCATCGATAATCCGAGCATGTTCCGTCCTAGACACCCTGGTGCAGAGTACACACCAACGCGGATGTCAGTTGCGCCATTGGCTCCAACAGCGTTTAGCAGGTTCTCGTTGCTGATGGTGGCGAACCGCGAGGAGCATTCAACGTTGTAACACGTACGCAGCACAGGCGCGTCCACGACGACCACATCTCCTCCGCCTCGCACTGAGACCGTGACCTTGGCCGGAGGCAGAGCACTCGTCGGCGCAGTAGTCGTCGGCGCAGGAGTCGTAGGAGCAGGAGTCGTGGGCTCAGGCGTGATGGGTGCGGCGGTCGTCGGGCCAGGCAGTGGTCTCAGTGTCCACGTGCAGAAGGCATCCTCAGTGCTGGTCACGAAGGTGTTGCCCCCGGTCTGCACGCTGAACGACTTGTACGGAGTGCGTCCGCCCGGGACCTCCACGTCTGGCGACGCCTCGCGCCAGAGGTCGGTCGGGCTGCAGCCTCGGCCAGTGAACAAGTTGACGCGCACGTCGGCTCCTGCCGCTTGAATGAGCCCACTGCTTCTCATGACGTTGTAATCGAAGCCGGCAGACGAGCACTGGTCGATGTTGTAGCACGTGTGGAGCTTGGGCTCGTTCACGACCACGACGTCGCCCCACAGCGACATCCGCATATCAACGAGTGCCCCTGCTAGACCAGAAGCAGGGGCGGGCGACGGAGGCTCGGGCGTCGTTGGTGCTGGCGTTAACGTGGGCGTTGTCGGCAGGGCGACGCACTGGCCGAAGGCGAAGTCCTTGACGAGACCGCCGCCGTCATCGACGATGAACGACTTGATCATGCCAGATGAGACCGTGCGAGTCTCGCCGTCGATGTTGATGCCCAGGGCATTGCCGCTGTTGCAACTGGCTTGGGAGAAGAGACGGAGGCGGACGTTCAAGCCCGTCACGTTCGCGCCTGGCGTGAAGCTCAGGTTCGCGTTGCTCACGATGTCGAAGCCGGTTCCGGGGCAGTTGTTGAGCTCGTAGATGTTGTAGCACGTGTACAGCACAGGGTTGTCAAGCACCATCGAGGCCTCGCCGCCAGTCACGCCGAGCTTGACCTGAACGCGAGGACGAGGCGTTGACGCTGGTGGAGTGGTGGGGACTGGTGTTGGCATGGACGTGGGGATCGTCGGCAGCACGGAGCAGACACCAAACTCAGAGTCCGTCATGAGGTGCTTGGGGCCCGCTTGGACAATGAACGACCGGACCATGCCCTTTGAGAACGTTAGGCTCTGGTCGTCTCGGCTCATCGTCAGGAAGTTGTCCATGCTGCATCCGATGTATGTGTATGCAAGGATACTGACGGCCGATCCGTTCGCGTTCGGCGTGAAGTTGAGGTTCGAGATGTCCATGGTGTTGAAGCCGCTGGCTGGACACTGGTTGATGCCGTAGATGTTGTAGCACGTGAACAGCACGGGCTCGTCGACCACCATCGAGGCGTTTCCACCGACCACACCAAGTCTCACTTGAGCTCGAGGGCGAGCCGTAGGAGCTGGCGTGGTAGGAGCTGGAACGATAGAAGGCGGAGTGGCTGGTCTTTGCGTTGTTGGTGTTGGCGTCGGCGCTGGTGTCGGCCACACTGGCTGGGCTCCCCACGAAAAAACCGGAGGACGGACTGGCGCAGGCGTTGGCGTGGGGGCCTTCGTCGTTGGTGCTGGCGTCTGTCTCGCCTTCATGGCGGCAATGGCCGCAGCGACCGCATTGGCGATACTGGGGGGTAGAGGCGGTAGTCCAGGAAGCAGCGTCACTGGCTTTGGGGCTGGCGTCACTGGCTTTGGTGCAGGTGTCACTGGCTTGGGCGCTGGAGTTGGGGCTGGTGGAGTCACGGGCGCACGAGTCACTGGTGGGCGCGGGGCAGGCGTAGGCTTTGACGATGGCTTCGCCACCGTTGGCTTTGTTACAGTGGGCTTTGTCGGCGTCGGTGCGGTCGTTGGAACTGGCGTGGCGGTCGTTGCAACAGCGGCGGTGGTCGTCGGAACTGAAGTCGTTGGAGACGTCGTTGGCGAGGAAGTCGTTGGTACGGGACTCGTCGGGGTTGAAGTCACGATGCTGGTTGTCGTTGGTGTTGGCGTCGTCGTCGCTGGGTCCGTCGACGTCGGAGCAGGCGTCGTAGCAGCAGCTTCGGTTGATGTCGGAGCCGGCATCGTCGTCGTTGGCTCCGTCGAGGTCGGGGCAGGCGTTGTCGTCGCTGGTTTAGTGGTGGTTGGGACAGGGGTGGTCGTCACTGGCTCCGTTGTTGTTGGGACTGGTGTCGTCGTAGCATTTGAATCACTCGACAGGTCAGTGGCCGTCGGCACTGGCGTCGTGGAGTTAGAGTCCGCTGACGGTGGAGCGTCCGAGCCAGTCGGCGCCTGAGTCGTCGACTCCGGAGCAGAGCTCGTCGGTATCTGGCTCGCAATTCCCGTCGCCGTCGGCGCTGGCGTGTCCGTGGTCGAGGCTGGAGTCGTGCTCGTTGGTGAGACCGTCACAGATCCAGTCGCGGTCGTCGCTGGCGTTGTGGTCACAGGCGTCGAAGACGTAGGAGCCACGGTCGTTGGTGTTGGCGTTGGCGTCGTCACAGGGGCCGAGGTCGTTGGAGCTGGTGTCGTCGTGGTTGGACTGGGGGTCTCTGTGACTGGGCTTGTGCTTAGCACAGTCGCTGCTGTATCAGCTGACCCGATGGTCGCGATCGCAGCCAGCGCGACGAGCGAGAAGATCTTCATGGCGAGTCGATTCAGCAGTGGCTGCTTGTCAGCAGCTCAGCAGAATGAGGAATGGAAGGCAGACTGACAGGATGCCGATCCGCCAAGCCTGACTGAATGCCGTCCACTGGAACAAATGAGAAGAGCACACAACACAACACACGCACCGGCTCACCTTTTCCTCTGGATCCATTCAAAAATTTCTCGAGTGAGTCATGCTTCCACGAAAAGAGACTCGGACTACAGTCTGTCACCTTGGAGCCATCAGACACCTTAGCGTCGAAAGCATTGGACGACTCGAAGCGACAGATGAGTCAATGCTCTATGTATGGCTCACTGTGCTTTGGAGTATGAGATGAGATCCACTCATCCCGATCCGCTGACTTGAATCACTCGGAACCACTGAACAGATCGTCTGTTGCACTTTTTCGACGGCTTTTGATGTCCGATTTGCTGTCCAAATCCCACCCTAAACTGTAAAATAGCAGCTTTAAACTGAGAAATATCACCCTAAACTGTAAATATCCTTGATTTTTTGGCTGCTTTTTGCCACAATAGAGCAAGTATTCCACTGACCCCACGTCCGTCTCTTGATGCGGCATCATTTCACACACAAGACAAATGGCGCAGTGACGTCTCACGCGAAGATCTGTGGTGTTGTGTGGCTATTCTTCACGTTATGGCACTCTACAGTATCCGATACTACTTCGTACTAGAAGTACCAGCTAGCTACCTCAACCTAACGCATCGTCGCGGTCTCCGCTCGTGAGTCGAATCCGATCTGGCCGGTCGTCCGCCACGTGATGCACGTCGTGCTCATGTCGGTCTTATTAGTGACAAACGAGTACGCAACGCAGTCCGCCGTGCGCGAGCAGAGGTCGACACACTCCCACAAAGACTTGCTCGGTGCGTTCGAGACCCACGAGCCCGAGAATGAAAAGCCGACATTGACTTTGCTGCTCTTGGCCATCGCCGCACGGCACGACGCGTCCTCCGGAGCTGTGAGAGGGCTGCAGTAGTGCCCAACGTCGCACGACACAGGGCGGGGCGGTGGTTCAGAAGGACACGTGCCGCCGTACAGAGGCTGCGCTTGGATCGTGCGGATAATGGTCTTGGACCACGCATAGTCTTCAACTCACATATGCCAGAGTCTGTGTATACACAGTCAACAGGCTCGCATAACTTCGTCACCGTCGTCGGCACACACGCCTCGCCGCCGTTCGAGGCCTCGACTTCGACAGACAAATTCTTGTGTTGGTACCAGCTTTGATCCGTCGCGTCTTTGGCGCAGACTCCATCGAACGCGCCAGGGTCCTTGTCTTCGCTGTAGAGTTTACAGTCCACAGGCGCGGGCGCGGGCGGCGATGTTGTCGTTGGAGTTCGAGTTGGCTCTGGCCCTGTCGTTGGCCTCGGCGGTATCGTGGGCTTCGGCGGTGCCGTTGGCGTTGGCGTGGTGGTTGGAGCCACCGTCGGGCTTGGAGTGTCGCTGCCTCCATCACCGCAGAGCCCGCGTGGTTCGCCTTGAGCTAGCGCACACGACAGAGTGGCCATGAGAAGAAAGCTGGTTGCGGCACAGCGCTTCATGGTGTTGGTGTCAATGGGAGGGAGCTTGATGGTTTGGACGCTTTTTGCGGAATGGCAACTAAAAGAGGCTTTCACCACTCGGCAAAATCCCAACAAAGTTGGTCCTAATGCTAACGAGCTCACTGGCAAGCGAGTGCACTGTAAGCTGCCTTCTCACGGTGGACGCCACTCTCGTAGTGCTGCTCTCTGGACATTTTCTGAGTGAGTTTTGCGAGAAAGGCAGCAAAGTTGAAGTTGGCTTGTAGACAAACCTGCTACAAATGATATTATTTTGCTCGCTGAGTCGACTGCCACACTGAGGAAGAGAGACGATGACTGCGAGAATTAATATGTTGTGAGAGGCATCCACAGAATGCCGGATCAATTAAGGAACTCACTTCTATGAAACTTTGATCCACGAATCCTGTGGGTCCTTCTGAATGAATATCCATACACTCCACGCCAAGATTCCCATGAGCGGCGGGATAATCACTGTAAGGTATCATAGACACGTGCATCCTTCTTTGTCTCGCGGTTCAGTGGTCTCGACCCTCTCTCTAGTGGTGACAGCAACCACACTGTAAAAGGCTGTCACGTTCACGCAATAGCCAGTTGATAAGCTGCTCATGAACGATTGAAGGTGAGTCACTTGGTATCCTAGCCTCCAACATTGCGGCGACTCCCACGAGAAATATGCTGTAAAATTAGCTCAGTCTAGGACGTACTGTAGCTCGCGCTGACCAGACCAACGGGACTCATACAGTCAAAAACATGGTTCCTGGTGACTGTAAATGTTGGCAAACGACGTAACTCAATAGACTCCAATTTCAAGCATGGTTCCTGGTGCTGTATCATCGACGTGTGCGATGACACAAAACAGCTTTCGGTTTCGATCCAGGGTCATCGCACGAACGCAGCAATCATGACGCTGGAAACAGCACTCGCCCATGGCGACCCACGCTATAAATTGCGGTGCAATGGCGAATGGCGTGTCTGCACCTTCGACGAATGCTCCCTTCCACACCCCAAGACTTGCAACAGCCTTCCTGTCATGCATTCCGCCGCTATGTAAAATTGGGTGGCCTTCAACAAGCCCAACGTCCGCCGACCACTGAGTCAAGACCAGGATCGATCGGCGTCGAAAAGATCAACTTCCGCTATCATAAGCAGATGCCAACATCGTCGTAGTCCACGGCTCTATCGACTTCTGCTTCTCTCTGGATTTTTACCATGGATCCAGCGTTCACGCGTTCTGGCTCGACTGTAAATGAGAAGGTGGCCACCTGCATGGACTATTTACGATAGCAAAGGTGATCCCATCGCAGCAAACTGCATGATGTAGGCACCGCGGCCTAAGGTCCCTTTTCTCGTTGATTTCAAGACCCGTCGACACTAGCGGTGGCAAAGAACCACACAGAAAATGCTGCAACACCGGTAGGGATACAGCACGGCTGGTAAGTTACCAATCGTCCTAGCGGCGTAAAAGGCGGCGACTGCCACGAGCAATATGCTTGTAAATTAGCTCAGTCGAGGAAGCAGCTTGCTGACCCGAACGTCCGGACTCAGGAGCCAGAAGCACAGCTTCTTGTGCTCGCTTGTCGACGTGCGATGACGCAAAGCAGCGATCGGTTTCGATCCACCAGCTTCACGCGAAGGCAACATCCATTACGTCGCAACAGCACGCGCCCATGGATCCATGCTAAAATGCGGTGTTATGGCGAACGCCGGGTCCGCACCTTCGTCAAACGCTCTCTCCTCCACCATTTTGGCTTATCCGCCTACGGCTAGTAACGGTATCTATGGCCATCGGTCCGGTACTGGGGGGAAGGGGTGGCTGGGTGGCCTTCAACAAGCTCATCCCCAGCGAATATGACCGAGTAAAGAATAGGAAAAATAGGAACCGTGTCGAAAGATCAACGTCTCCTCTTTCGACTCATCCAGCGACCGTGTAACATATTTCTTCTTGTATCGGCCGCTGTCTGTCTTTCTGGATTTCTTTCCAAAGAAGTCTCCAGCGCCTCGGTCTCCAAACACATCAGTGCCGCGAAGGTGCCGAGACTTCTATTAATGGGTGCCGGTGACGCTTGCTTCTGGGTGAAGTTCAGGCGGCACGGTTTCACCTCGCGAAACGGCGTCTCCTTCTCTCAGGATCACTTTCCTCGCAAGTCCGGCGTGGATGAGTCAGTTCATTAATTCGTCGGTCTCCGGTAAGTACCTCATACATAACCAAACGAGATGCTCATCTGGGCGACCACCGCGATGGCGCTGCTCGTGGTCTCGAGCACCGCCACATTCCTGACGATGCTGCATCTGCGCTGCCGCTGGGACGTCCACGCCTCCAGCGTGCGCTGGTTGTTTTGGGTCTTTTTCCTCTTCATCTGGATCTGGTGCTCGCTGCGCGCGGTCTTTTTCGCGTGGTTCTCGGCCCATAACCCAGCAGATATCGTCGACACAAGTGATACCGTCCACCGATGGACCTACGGCGACCTCGATCGAATGGGCAGCCACGGAGTGCTCGCTCTGAAAGAGACCAAGGCCGTGTGGTTCATCGTACTGTTTGGCTTCGCCCACACGGGGCTGCTCGGCGTCGCAGTCACGCTGTACCCGCTCACGTACGAGCTCAGTCGCCTCGCTCGAGTCTCCATGGACCGTGGCGTCGTGAAGGAACGGAAGCAGATCGGCCGCTACAGCATCGCAATCACAATAGCAATGGTATTTTACGCTGTCATTTACACGGTCCTCGCACATCGCCACGGCGGCTACACGGAGCACACGAACAAAACGGTGCTGGTCGTGTACTTGATCCAGTTTGTCGGACTCGCGTACATGGTGTTCCAGCTCGTGCGGCTCAAGGTCAGCGGCCGCAAGTTCGAGACCATCCACGGCACGTTCGTCGCGTCGCCCGTCTACCACCGGCTCAAGCTCATCATGTACGTCCATGCAAATACTTTGAAATGCCTGTTTAGATCCGTAGAATGCTGATCGAAGTTTCCATGTTATAGGCTCGTGTACGCCGTCTTTTCGTTCCAGTTCCAGTTTTCGATGGTCATATTATACGTCTACAGCATCAAACCTGACGGCAGTATTGGCATGGCGACGGGCGTGAGTCGACTGGTCTACAACGCCGCTGGACTCGCGCTATCGATCACCACGAGCTGTTCACAAGCCTGTGTGTTCAGCGCGTGCGCGCGGTGTCTTCCTGAGGACTTTGAAGCTCAGATTCTGCATCAGCGGTTCATGACCTCGCCGAACGAAGACCTCGCACCGCCTCGCGACAGCCCCGTGTTTGTGTACACGGATATCGAGTCGTCCAGCGCACTGTGGAACACCAACGGCGAGATGATGGGAGCCGCCACCGAGATCCACGACACGATCCTACGGTCAACGCTTATCAAACACCGCGGGTATGAAGTCACGACGGTCGGCGACGCATTCCAAATCGCATTTCACAATGCCCGCGATGCCATCGAGTACTGCCTGGATGTGCAGCTTCTTCTACTGACTGCCAAGTGGCCTAGAGAGATCGAAGGCGTCGTCCCAGCGACAGTCAAGGAACGCAGTGGTCGCAAGGTCATTTTTAACGGTCTCCGCGTTCGCATGGGAATCCACGACGCCAACGATTCGGAGGGTACGCTCGTGCGGGGTACCCACTCTGTCACGGGCAAGGCCACGTACACTGGCGTGAGTGAGGTCATCGCAGAGTACGTCGGAGACCTCGGCAGTGGCGGCCAGATCCTCATGACAGGACGCGTCGCGACGTGGCTCAAGCACCATCGTGATCAGTTATCTGTGGACGTGTACCTCGAGTACATGGGCGAGTACACTGTACCCCAAGTGAACGCCAACGTGACGCTGTACCAAGTGCTTCCGATGATGCTGGCCGAGCGACGAAGACACTTCGCGATGCTGCGGATCGAGTTCATGGCGACCCAGCGGCAGCTCCGCCTCTCGCAACGCGAGGACTGTCGGTTCATCTGGACCACGCCTCTGATGTCGCCTGTGTCTTCCGAGGGTGTCTCTGTGGCGACGTCTCCGATGGAGTCGCACCAGTCTGGGTCAGGCGTGGAGATCTACCCAACACAGTTTCCATACGAAGATCAACACAGCATCAAAGCGCCTACAGGTAGCACAGACCCAGGACGGCGGTTCTTGCTGGGAGAGCCCCCAAGCCCGTGAAGTGGCCAATATTTATTTGATGATTTTACAATTGTTTACACGACCACGGAAACCAGAGTGCATCGCAGAGGTCGGCCAATTTTTTTCACGATCCTACACCATGACGCTGCTTCTCACGCGCGACAAACGTAGGTACGGCAGTGCAGGAGACGAGAGACGACGGAACCACGCGAGACTCGCGCGATTTGGTTACTCGCGGCGAGTGGAGTAACCAAATCCTCTTGTCAGTCATCAACCTTCGTTGTCGGTCATCCGTCGGATTCGCTTCAGTCAACTGCGGCCGACGCATCCGACGGTGGGTATCGTCCGTCACGGACTCAGTGAATCAAGGACACGGATCTCATTGATACCTCGAAGTATTCTCAATGCAGCCACGAAGAACGAGCCTCCCGCATTGCCCCTGGAATCATTGAAGCTGTGACGATTGGCGCCAGCTCAAACTGACTGCCGGTTGCCAGATCTAGGCAGCATTTTTGTTTGTCTGTACAAAATATAATCACATTCTCATAATTAATATTTATGTCAATCATTGCCATGGGCATCACATGTATATATATATGATTGTTGTATCCGATTACCTTTTATTTTGCATATATCCATGATTTCTTGATGAAAATACTTCTTTTGCCAGTAAATATCAGCTCATCCCATCGTCGATCTCAAATATCTCGGTATAGCATATTCAACAGGGTATTATTATTCGCATTTACAAAGTAAGTACTTTAATCTAATAAGTTTGAAACGCTTTTCAAAGGGGATCATTTCCACAAGTACTAGATCCCAAAGTCCCCGTGTTTATCCTTTCCATTTTTCCACAGTTGCACTGAGACTGTTGAGCCTGCAGCTCGAAACTCTGGACACTCGTCCGCTCTCTGGACGGCGCGCGCTCTGTGTTCTTCTGGAGCATTCGCCCGCCGCGTCCGCCCGTCCACACACATCCCAAGTGGCGAGGCGGTCGCTTCATCCAATCTTCCCTACGTCCAGGTCGGCCCGACCCGGCGCGTGTCTCGCTCGTCTCCCTGCCTCCGACGGTCTCACATACACAAATTGAATGATGCTGGTATGGACCACCGCGTCGGCCGTGCTGCTCGTGGTTTCGAGCGGCGCGACCTTCCTCACGATGCTGCATCTGCGCTTCCGCTGGGACGTCCACGCCTCCAGCGTGCGCTGGTTGTTTTGGCTCTTTTTCCTCTTCGTGTTCCTCTGGTGTCTGATGCGCGCGATCTACTTTGTGTGGCTCGCGTCCCACAATCCCCGCGAGGTTGTCGACGACACAGCCGAAGTTTTACGGACATTTGCGGACATCGACCGACTCGGTATCCGCAGTTTTTTATTCCTGAAAGACGCCACACAAGTGTGGTTCGTGATGCTATTGGGCGCTGGAGATCTCGGGCTGCTGGGCATCGCGTTGACTCTCTTCCCGCTCACGTACGAACTCGGACGCCTCGCAAGGATATCGATGGACCGCGGGGTCAAGAAAGAAAGAATACAGATCCAACACTACAGGATCGCGATCATCGTCGGGCTCGGGATCTACACCATCGCGTTCTCGATCGTCGCGTTCCTGTCCGGCGGCTACACAGACTCCACGTACTGGGCGCTGCTCGTCGTGTACATCATCCAGTTCTTCGCGTTGGCCTACATGGCCTACCAGTTGATACGGCTCAAGATGAACGGCCGCGAGTACGAGACCGTGCACGGCACGTTCGTCGTCTCGCCGATCTACCACCGGCTCCAGCTCATCATGTACGTATCCGACGTGGAAATTAAGAGGATGTGATCGTTTTATTGACGTTTTCATTGTGTATTGTAGGCTCGTGTACGCGTTCTTTGCGTTCCAGTACCAGATTACGATGGTGATCCTGTCCATCTCGGACGTCGACACCGACAGCAACATCGGCAACGCGACGCGCGCGAGCAAGATACTCTACAACGCTGCTGGTCTCGCACTCGCGATCACCACGAGCTGCTCGCAGGCCTGTGTGTTCAGTGCCTGTGCGTCGTGTCTTCCGGAAGACTTTGAAGCCGAGTTCATGCACCAGCGGTTCATGACAACGCCCAACGACGACCTGAGCGCACCCAGCGTGAACCCCGTGTTCGTCTACACGGATATCGAGTCGTCTAGTGCACTGTGGAATGCCAATGGACAGATCATGGGTGCTGCTACGGAGATCCACGACAACATTCTACGGTTGACGCTCATCAAGCACCGCGGGTACGAAGTCACGACGGTCGGCGACGCATTCCAGATCGCGTTCCACAACATGAGAGACGCGATCGAATACTGCCTCGACGTCCAGCTTTCTCTGTTGACAGCCAAGTGGCCCAAGGAGCTCGAAGGCATGGTCTCAGCAACAGCCAAGGAACGCGCGGGACGTCGCGTCGTGTTTAATGGTCTCCGTGTTCGCATGGGCATCCACGACGCCGACGAGTGCGACGGAACTCTCGTCCAGGACGTCCACGCCGTCACAGGCAAGGCGACCTATACAGGTCTAAGTGAAGTCATCGCCGAGTACGTGGGTGATCTAGGAAGCGGCGGCCAGATCCTGTTGACGGGTCGAGTGGCGAGGTGGCTCAAGCACCATCGCAACCAGCTCTCCGTGGACGTGTACCTCGAGTACATGGGCGAGTATCCTGTTCCGCAAGTCAGCACGAGCGTGATCCTGTACCAAGTGCTTCCGATGATGCTGGCCGAGCGAAGAAAGCATTTTGCGATGCTGCGGGTCGAGTTCATGGCGACCCAGCGTCACATTCGGCTCTCGCAACGAGGCAACAGTTTGCGATACCTGTGGGCGACGACGACGCCCGAGGTTACGTCCCCTTTATCGGAAGAGGACTCGGTGGACACGGCGTCAACTCCAATCGAGTCGAGTCGTTCTGGGTTCAGCGACGATCAGTTCGACGCCAAGCTACAGGAGAAGCTGCTTCCGATGCAGCCTTTGATAAGGGTGAGCTTAGACCAAGTCATGACGGGGGATCAGGCCGTGGCGGCATAACGGCCTGGTTCATGTAAATACATTATTTATCGGCCAAAGTCCGTTTTCGTAGTCTTGAATTGATGTTGCAGCCTGCTCGACCGTGGATACGAATATAACATCGTTGTGAGTCGCTTCTCAAGCACGAGCTGGTGAGCATCGGTACCCGTGCAACTCATGGAAGAGGTCGCACTTGTTGGCCAACGAACTTCGAAGTATGTGGGTTTCGCACAGGGACGGAATGTGTAGACATATAGCGAAGTACTTTCATAAAAATTGTGAATTCTATTACTGTACACTACAGAGGCCGTTTGGAATGTCATACGAAAATTGTAGATACTACGCATGGTATTGTCTATATTTGTAGTTTTGTTTATCTGAGCTAATATAGGTTAAAAGCTGCTGGACCGAGACCGGCAGCGAGCCGGCCATGGTTTGATTCTCCGCAGTCTTCGACCAGGTCTTGTGGCCCTCGAGGGCCAGCACGATCTTACACTGGCCTTGAGCGTGGATCTGACCACACGCTGGGCACTGCTTCCAGCACTTGTCTGCCGAGTGACCCGGCTGCTTACACAAGGCACACGACACTCGAGTTGGGCAGTCACGTGCCCAGTGACCGGCTCCTCCACACTCGTAGCACTTGGCATCGTCGCGGCGGGCAGGGCTCGGATCACGGAGGCCGGAGCGTGGTGACATAGGACGGCCCGGGGGACCAGTCCGCAAGGAACTGCGGCAGTCAGAGCCGGCTGCGCGACTCCTGTCGCGGGGCTTATCAGCGATTGCCTGATACACACACTCCTCTCGGTCGGACTCATCACTGTTAGAGTACTCGCTCTCCGATTCTTCGAAATGAACACTAGGGCGAGCCTTGGCCAGCTTGGTGTCACGCTGGCTGTCGCTGTCGTATGCATAATACATACGCGACCGGCTCTGGGACCGATCTCGATCCTCCGATCGACTCCGGGTGGACGACTGCTTTGCTTGTTCCTCGAGGTCCTTGAGCGTGATGTCCAGCTCTTTCAGCGAACTGAAAACCCGATCAGCCAGGGCCAGTCGAGTGTCTGGGTCTGACAGCGTCCGAGCGAAACGGTTCACGTGGGGGCGCAGGTCGTCTGGGCCGACGAGCTTGATGCGTGCCTTCTTCTCCACTGAGTTGTAACGCCACAGGTACTCGCGTGACGTCCCGTTTCTCCTCTGCCGGGCATTGTAGTATCTCTCGGCTGGCGAATCACGCGATGAACGCGTCGGAGAGGGCATCCCAGTTGCGACGTT
>JAADXE010000521.1:0-22408 GCA_023337545.1 Pythium coloratum | reverse complement strand
GTTGTGGCGCCGCTCTTTGTTGTGGCGCGCGCGCCATTTCGGAAATGCGCGGGACAGTGAAGTCGCGCGGCAAAAGCAGTGGGTGAATACAGTACAGTGGCATTTTCTTTTAAGTACGAATTTTGTCCACGTTTGCTCGCAATGGAATCCACGTTTGCTTGCAAACCTCACTGTGGGAAAACCTCGCCGTCCATGTTTGCTCGCAACGCCGTCCCCGAGAAAAGGTGTACAGGTGTTGTCAAAAATGGACAACTTACAGATGGTCAAACTTTGGGACGCTCAATTCTGCACTGGACAATAACCATGACCTAGACTCCACCAAAATTCAGTAGCCTGCCTGTGATTGGTGAATCGGTTTAGACAGGTTCCGAATCATTCAGTCGTCCGTTATTTTCTGTCGTTCTCGGTAAGCTTTCCACTTTACTTCACCTGGTTTTGTTTCGATGTACATGTATTTTGCGCTCGTATTTTACCTTCCCTCTGTGCCGTCGCTGCATGAGTTAGAACTGTCCTCACCACCAATCACCCTGGTTTGTCAGCCACTCCCATAATGCGTCATATTTTGTCATTTGTGCTGATTGCACATTGTCCAATGACACCTTGTTGTGGAAAGCGCAACATTACGCCGTCAAAATCTACAGTACAGCTGCGAACTTCGTGACGGCTCTGTATTAGAAGGCACACCGATGAGGACGTTCGGATCCCACACGTGAGACCGCAACCCGCTAGGCCCATTCGCGAACTTGCTTTGACCCCACAAAGCTGAAGCAACAACGCTGAACATGCCTGCCGCGTTCGACGTCGTTGTGATCGGCGCCGGGCTCATGGGCAGCTCGGCCGCGTACTACGCCAGCGCTGCTGGCCAGCGTGTGCTGCTACTGGAGCAGTTTGAGCTGCTCCACAAGAACGGCTCGAGCCACGGCACAAGTCGCATTTTCCGCGTCGCCTACACCAATGGGGTGTACACGAAGATGTGCATCGACTCGCTCGAGATGTGGCACGATATCGAGCAGCGCACTGACACGACGCTGATCGAGATGACGGGCGAGCTGGACTTCGTCGACCGTCCGCACAGCACGCAGCTGGACGAAGTCGCGGAAGTGCTGCAGAGCTACGGCCAGTCGCGCGATGTGTTGACGGGAGCTCAAGTCAACGAGAAGTTCCCGGGCTTCAATCTGCCAGCGGACAGCCACGCGGTGTTCAACCCGAACGCAGGCATTCTGAACCCGACGCTCGCGATGCAGAAGCTGCAGGAGCTCGCCCAGAAGCACGGCGCCGAGATCCGTGATGAGTGCCGCGTCGTCTCGGTGCGTCAGGCAGGTGGAGCGGATGAGCCAGAGCTGGTCGCTGTCGAGCTCGGTGATGGTAGCGTCGTCCATGCCAGTAAGTGCATCGTGACGGCTGGCCCGTGGACGAAGAAGCTACTGGGCGAGCAGTCGGGGAGCAGCGCCAACATCGAAGTGAACCCTATCGCGACCTTCGGCACGTACTGGAAGTGCGCCGAGTCCAAGGAGGAGCTGTTCACGCCGGCTCGCTTCCCGGTGTTCATCAACTACGAAGACCCTTGGGTCTACGGTCTGCCCATGCAGAACCCTGCGGAAGGCGTCAAGGTGTGTGTGCACGGCGGCCCATCAGTGAACCCGGACACGCGCCAGCAGATCGTCACGCAGCCAGAGGAGGACGTGGCCAAGCTGAAGACGTTCCTGGGGCGCTTCATGCCTCACGTGGATGCGAGCGAGACGACCAAGGTGGACTTGTGCATGTACTCGATGACCAAGGACGAAGACTTCGTGCTTGACTTCGTGGACTCGCCGGCCTTTGCCAGCAAGCAGGTCGTCGTGGGCGCAGGATTCAGCGGCCACGGCGCCAAGATGACGCCTGTCATTGGCAAGATCCTCGCCGACCTCGCCATTCACAGCAAGACGTCGTACCCGATCGACAAGTTCGCTCGTGCTCGACTTGCGGCGGCGTAGGCATCCTATTACGAGCCATTCTGGCCTGCCCATTATCAGCTGAGACCGTGAATGTACTTAAATAAAAGCTCTGTATGGAGTTCTGATTGGCTGATTGTCGAAGTTGAACAATCGTCAAAAGCTCAACGCTCATTGACGTCGACATTCGCACACCAGCAAGGCAGATCGCGCCGTCTCATCCTGCTACTGCCGTGCTTGCTGCCACATCAAATGGACAGCCCGATCCGCATCGTGAATGCAGCGACGCTCGTGTGTCTGCGCCGCTCGCGGTCGTCGGCGACTTCGTGGGACGTCCTGCTCGGGCAGAGTGAGGTGAAGAACTGGCTGCGGTCCACACCGAAAGCCACGCGGATCATGCGGTACCCTGGCGAATGGAAGTTCCCTGGAGGAGTTGTGGACGACGAAGATGTCTCGCTTGCTGCGTGTGCTCTACGTGAGCTGGAGGAAGAATTCCTGGGCATGGTGCCCACAAACGCGTGCATCTACTTCCTCGGGTCCAAGATCACGCGTCCAATTCAGCGAACTCGCCATCGCATGTTCAACTTCGTGGCATTTGAAGACGAAAACGAATCGTGGATGGGTATGGACGCCTTGCGCCGCGTGAACGAGGCTCTGGCGTTGAAGCACGAAGAGTTTGTGGGCCACATCGCCTCCGGCAGGTACTGGGAGATGACGGAGGCGCAGAAGATGGTCGTGTCGCCGGAGATCCACCGCGTGCAGTGGTTTTCCATCGAGGACGCCATCGCGATGATGGGTATGTCGCTCGTGGATCCTCATACGCCTGTGGACGAGTGGCAGCGTCTCCAGTTTGAGGAGCACAGTGTCCCCAAGCGAGACCCGATGTACATCAGCATGCGCATCCTCAAGGACATCGCAGCGTTCAAGACGCGAGAAGAGCTGCGCGTCCACGTGAAAAGCCAAGCGACGCCGACGCTGGAAAGCATCGAGGAAGCCCAGAGCAGTCTATGAGATGATGGCGAGACGGACACGAGGCTTCCGCGCGAAGGAATCAGATAATGCTTGTCAGTCTGCAATACACGTACATTCTGCTGCGTAGAGAATGATGTACTGCTTTAGTGATCCGCATTGCCGCCTTCGACTGGCCATTCACACAAATCACCATGGGCAAGGACAATGGCAAGGTGAGCGCCGGCGGCGCTGGCAAGCGCAAGCGTAAGGGAAACAAGGTACGTCGGCACGTCCATGTACAACGGGATCTGTGTGTTTGGGTAGCTGATGGCGTTTATGGATGTTCCAGAAAGCGTCCGCGTCGGCGCCTGGCGTGGTCCAAGTGCGCGATGCCATGAAGGCTCAGACCAACGCGCTGCTCAACTTGGCAAGCTTCTCGAACCCCAATCCAAAGACGCTGGGCCCGTTCTCAGACCGCCAGCGCATTTTGGTGGTTGGCGACGGAGACTTCTCGTTTTCGCTGGCGCTAGCTGTGTACATGGTACGAGTTCTATTGAGCTCTTCGCTCGAACGACATCAAACCATGGCTGACGATGCGTGGCGGATTACAGGGCGGACGAAATGTGACGGCGACGTGCTATGACTCCAAGCATCAGCTGCGTGAGAAGTACGGCAACGCACTGATGAACGCTGACGCGCTGGAGACCGCTGGGGTACGACTAGGTCTTGTTCACTGAGCAGGCGTGATTTGGGATTAGTGCTGACGATGCCGTCTATGTAGGCGTCTGTGTATTACGATGTGGATGCAACGGCGCTGGAGAAGGAGGAGTGGATCCACAAGGCTGAGCGGTTCAACGCCGTGGCTTTCAACTTCCCACACTTGGGCGGTGCGACGGAAGAAGACGTGGGCAAGAACCAGCGTCTGCTACGCGACTTCTTCTACTCGACGCGAGCGTTCTTGCACCCAACTCAAGGCCAAGTGATGGTGGCGTTGCGTGACACGTTGTTCTACAACCGATGGGAAATCGAGGAGCAGGCTAAGACCAGTGGCTTCAAGCTCAAGCGGTGCGTACACAACGTACAGTTCTTTGCTAATATCCAGCAGCGTGCTGACCAGCGATTGATCTGCTGCCTGTGTGTCTGCTCCAGTATGGAGAGATTCGACGCGAGTATTTACTCTGGCTACCAGGCGCAACGCACCCACCCAGCGACGTTCCGTGGCGAGCCGCCAGCGACGAACGGAGCGAGGTATTTCATCTTCGTCAAGGACCCGACACTCCACCCGTCGGATCCCCGCACCAACATGCCAGATGAGAGCACCAGTAGCGAACCAACGAATGAGAAGAAGTCCAAGTTCAAGGGCAAGGTGAGTGTTGTCTTCTGAGCTGCGAGGCGTGGGATTGATGGAGATGAGGACCTGACAGACTGCAATGCGTTTCATAGGACAAACTGAAGCCGGCAAAGGACACGGGCGTCTCGGCACCAGGCGCTTCGTTGAACTGCAAGGTCTGCGGCATCGCGTTCCGCGACAGCAAGAAGTTCAACGGCCACATGAACTCGGCCAAGCATGCTCGCCGAGTCAAGCAGCAAGAGAAGAAGAGCAAGAAGTGAGCCATGTGCGCAGTGTACTGAGACACAGCAATAGACGACTTGGTGTGGTGCACACTAAAGTGATCCTAATCAAAATCCGAACTTTGAACAGCACGCAAACGTGGAGCTCCCATTAGGATTCGGTACAATCCGCAGTAACAGGAGATGCTCGCTCTGCTGCGCCACCGCGCCGCGCTCTTCACGACAGTGTCCACGAGGAACAACATGGCGTCCAGGACGGCCTTCCGTGCGGCGATGAGTACCACGTGCTCGCCTCTTCTGTCCACGGACGACGTGCAGACGCTGCTGGCCCAGCAAAAGGACAAGGTGAAGCTGGTCGACGGCTCGTGGTATCTGGACAAGAACCGCAACGGCCGCCAGGAGTTCGCTCAGGAGCGTCTGCCTGGCGCTCGCTTCTTTGACATCGCGGAGGTCTCCGATAAGACCTCCACGCTGCCGCACATGCTGCCGAAAGGTGCGTTGTAAACGACCAAAGATCGTTTATGCTGAGTGATTCTGATGAGAAGACTGCGGCTGTGGACAGTGGACACGTTTGAGACGGCAATGAAGTACCTGGGCATCTCAAACGACGACATTGTAGTGGTCTACGGAGGCCCAAACTGCTTCAGGTGCGTGTGAGCTCTGTCTGCTAGGATTCTGTGGGTCCAATTATTCACTTGTTTTCCGACGTTGCTGCAGTGCCGCTCGCTGCTGGTGGACGTTCAAGTTCTTCGGCCACGAGAACGTCCACATCCTGAACGGAGGCCTAGCCAAGTGGAAGAAGGAGAAGCGTGACGTTGTGTCCGGCGCTCCAGATGCCGGCGTGAGTGAAGCGGTGTCGTACAAGGCAGAGCCGCAGCACGACTTTGTCGTCTCCTGGGAAGAAGTACGTTCTTGCCCTCCCTCCATCCTTCGATAGCGCAGAATGAGTTATTCAAATGTTAGGTGCTGGCCAAGCTCAACTCGGAGACGCAGATCGCCGACGCCCGTGGTCCTGGCCGCTTCAATGGAACCGATGCTGTGCGTAGCTCCTCGTGACACAGCTACGGGAAGCTTTGTTTTCTGATTTTGTATCTGTCCAGGAGCCTCGCCCTGGCATGCGCAGTGGCCACATGCCTGGCGCTGTGAATGTACCATTCTCCAAGCTCGTGGCGAAGGACGACTACTCGGTACGTCGTGGCATTGGACTCGGAAGCTATTCGAGCGACGTTACTAACCATGCAATCGGCTTCGTTAGTTGTTCCGTGATGTTGAGGAGATCAAGCAAGCTTTCGCGGACGCTAGTGCGAATAAAAACCTGCCCAGCACCTCTCGTATAGGGAGTGAGCTAACTTTTTTCTAATCGTGATGTCAACCAGACGTGAAGATGGATGGAACAAGTCCCGTGATCACGAGGTACGTGGGAATTGCTCACACAATTGCACTAAGCAAAGCAGTTCACTGATCGCGTCTTTGCTTCTCCGTAGCTGCGGTTCGGGCGTCACGGCTTGCGTGCTCACGTTCGGTCTTCACCTCCTTGGCAAGCCACTGGACAAGTGAGTCACTCTTGGAGGCTCGTTTCTGTGATCCTTGAGCTCTTACAATGTGTGTGATTTTCGTAGAGCTCCTGTGTACGACGGCTCGTGGTCTGAGTGGGGTATTCGTGAGGATCTTCCGGTCGTATCCTCCAAGTAACAGGCTATTCCCAGGCCAACTTCAAGTTCATGGCCATGCCAAGCAAGTGGATATCATTCGAGTATCATTGCCTTTGACGATACTACGTAGACGATATTACCACAACCGAACACGAACACTTTCTCAGCTACAGCTCAGCATGTGCTGAGCCATTTCATCCTGTTGTTGAGTTAGAGAAATCACAGTACTCCGTCTTTACACTGGCGTTTGGACCGAGCCGTTGTAGATCGTGGGGATCTCGCCAGTGGTCTTGGTGCTCTTGTTCTTCTTGACGACAAAGGCCGCCGCCGCAACCGCAGCCACAGCGCCAACCACAGCCGCGCCGATGGCGAAAGTGTGCGAGCCGCTCTCCGTCGTCGTCGTGGTCTCGCTGGCAGCAGAGAAGACGACAGCGTTCACGGCAGGGGCAGCCGTGGTAGGAGCAGGGGTGCTAGGAGCCTCAGTTGGAGCGTCGGTCTTCTCCCAGCCTGGGATCACCGGGCACGGCGTCTGGGTCGTGGTAGTGGCAGTCACTGGCACGGTCGCCGCAGGAGCAGTCGTCACAGGCGCGGTCGTGGCAGGCACGGTCGTCACTGGCGCGGTGGTGGCAGGCACGGTCGTGGCAGGAGCAGTGGTGGCAGGGACGGTCGTGATCGGAGCCGCGGTGGTTGGCTCCGGTGTGGTTGGAGCTGGCGTCGTCGATGGCTCAAAGCCGGGGATCACTGGGCATGGGGTTGATGGCGCAGGAGTGGTCGATGGCTCGAAACCAGCGATCACTGGACACGGAGTAGATGGAGCAGGAGTGGTTGATGGCTCCAAGCCTGGGATCACAGGGCACGGAGTAGGAGCTGGGGTCGGCTTTTCAAAGCCCGGGATCACAGGGCACGGGGTTGGAGCTGGCGTTGGCTTCTCCCAGCCAGGGACACCTGGGCACGGCGTGGATGAAGCCACTGGTGTTGGCTTCTCCCAACCAGAAACACCCGGGCACGGCGTCGCACTCGATGGCTTCTCCCAGCCAGGGATACCCGGGCATGGCGTCGAAGCCGCAGGCTTCTCCCAGCCAGGGATTCCTGGGCATGGAGTGGACGGGGTCTGCTTCTCCCAGCCAGGGATTCCTGGGCACGGAGTCGCGCCCGCTGGCGTTGGCTTCTCCCATCCTGGAATGCCTGGGCACGGCGTCGAAGCCGCCGCAGACGATGGAGTCGCAGCCGCAGCGCTGCCCCAGACACAGCCCCACGCACCCGTCTTGATCTTGACACACTGCGCGTCCACTGGCGCCACGCACTTGTCGGCGTCGGCGTAGCTCTTCAGGTACTTGTGGCAGTCCTTGATGGCGGCGTCACCCTTCTTTGGGCAGTTGGATCCGGCCGGGGCCGCACCGGCACCGCTACAGACCGGACCGGAGATGCAATAGGTCGCGTCACCCTCGACACTCACCTCGATACAGTTGGCAGCACGCGCGTTCACGGTGGTCGCCTGCGTGGAGGCGGCATTGGACGGCGCGGGCGTCGACTTCTCCCACCCAGGGATCACAGGACATGGCGTGGACGCCGGCGCCGACTGCGCAGCCGCGAGCGCGAGCAGCAGTGGCGCCAGGAGCAAGACACTAGGCACCTTCATGGTTTGCTGTTCAGGTAATACACGCTTCTAAAGTTGTATTTGGTCTGCGTGGTATGCACGGACTCGAGAACTGAGCGATGCCACGGACCCACTCCGAGTCGACACGAGCACAGGAGATCAGGGCACGCGCCTCGCTTCTGCGCTTGCACCCGCGCCCGCTGGGTCGGAAGAGACCACACGCTGCGAGGTCTCTGGCGCCGTCGGCGATTCCGTGACGCCACGGCGCGAGCCGAAGCGGAGACCAAGTTGACGTCGTCCAATTGCCAATGGTATCACAGCAACCCAAAGTCGACTGGATTTTGAGAGATATCAACTTAATAAAGTACATAATTTGTTCAAAAAGCAGCCATCATGGTAAATCCACTAATTTAACACGTATCTAAATATTCTGATTCACCCAAATGTGCATGACCAGGCCCGTTGGTCGGGCTGGTTGGCGAGAAGCTTACGCTTCGAAAACGAACGCCTCTGACGTACTCTGGACTGTGGCATCACCATATTATTGAATAGTCTGCAGTTCTGTATTGAAGGCAACATGAGTGTTCCACCACCCAGAATCGACTCTTGATGAAGAACGATCCAAGCCGCCTCTGCCATCAGTCCTGTGTGAGTCGGTTCGTCGCTCAAAGATCCAGCGGATCTGCACTCTTCATTCCACATCCCTCAACAGACTCTACAGGACACAGTCCAGGTGGGTGTAATGGAGGGCCTCCATTGGAGGCGTCTTCGCCCAGTTTCCTTTGTTCCATGGACCTCAACCTGATGAGGCTCAAGAGCTGGATGTCATGGCATGACACTGGGCATCACAGCATCGTCACGCGGGCGTAGCGACAGCATGTCGCACGCAGCGCAAGGGCCACCCCGAAGATCATGGAAGCGGCGAACTGTGCCAAGCTCAAGGAAATTGATGCCATCTACGAACTGCCTGGTCTCTGGTCGATATTTCGCTATGTAGTCCACACAACAAAACACTGTGACGTGGGCCACACCACGCATCAGATCTGAACTTTATCTGGTCTCAGAAAGGCGGTTTTTCGTGCGCGGACCCATTTCCGGACGCGACGGGCCCGCCGCCCGCAAAAACGCCGAAGACAAGGCGCCGCGTTCTTCACTTCCTTCTACATCTACGTGAGCGTATTCGCTGGCGTGGGTGCATCACGAGCGCGTGGACCGTTTGTACGAGGAGTCCGAATCAGCCAATCCTGCTGCGGTTACGTTCGTGGATGCCACAATAGCTCTTCGCACGTTGGCACCGATGGACAGCTCCCTTTCGATCAACGACGCGTCAGCTGGCGGAGCGCCTCGATCATCGCCACTGTATCGTAGCAGCACGGACGTTGGTATGATGCGCTCGACGTCGACGACGACGTCCCGACGGCTCTCCACAGGATCGCGATTTGCGACCCGTTCGCCGTCATTTGGATTTCCAGAGGCGGAGAGGAAGACGTCTCCCCGCCAGATCAACGACATCGACGATGAGCTGGAAGAAGGAGATGATGAGGACGACGCAGAGTACCACGACGCAAGCGCGACAACAGGCAGTGAAGAGAGCATACAGCGAAGAGCGGTGGAAAGCGCGGCGGACGCGCTGCTGCAGCGACTTCGTTCGCGAGCGCGGATCGCCAAGCCACCGTCGCCACGAGACGCTGATATAGGTGCGATGATGATTTATTTTGGGTGCGAAATGCTGCCTCTAAAACTGTATTTCCACTGTTAGATGCGAGCAACAATCAGCAGTCGGTTGATCATCCACCGTCGCCACACCCTGAGTTACGTACTCCTCCTCGCCTGACGCCACTCCAATCAACACAACAGGACGCTACAGCCGCTCAGACTACTGAGACAGAACGACGTCCTGGGATCCAATTGGATCGACCACCAGAGCGTTTCCAGCCTTCATTCTCGCAACAGACACAGTGGCGCGACGCCTTTATGGCCCAGGCAAGCCGGCGTCGCAGTCCAGGAGAGCAACTTGATCTGCCAGACTACGGAGACGACATGTCGAGTGATTTCAACAGCAGTGGGCGCATTGAAGAGCTGGTCGATGAAGAAGGAGCCATGAGCGATGGAGAGTTGATGCAGTCGCACGGAACACTGGGTCCCTACAGTGTCAGTGACGCCTTTGAGCACTCGGATGACGAGCACATCGATGAAGAGTTCGATGACCACAGACGACTGGGCGAGTTCGAGCAAGATGAAGATATGCACACGAGAAGCCTGTCCAACCTCGATGTTAATGTGTCAAAGGCTGTGGCGCTCAAAAATGCTATGCTGCGCAATTTGATCCGACTGGGCTTCGACCAAGACTTGACCCGCGCGGCAGTAGACGCCGGTGTCCGTGAGATTGAGCAGTACGACTCCGACTGCGAGCTCGCGTACGTCGACATCTTCATGACGCTGGTCAAGCTCGTGTACGACGCCCACCACGACGCAGCCACGCCTGCCGTTATCTCGTCCGCTCGTCAAGCACGCGAACAGGTCTCCGACAGTCTTCTCTCCGACGAGTCGCCACGTGCACAGTTCAAGTGGCCCGTCTTCGAAATGGCTCAGTTTGAGTTCGGCAATGCGCGATCGGGAACGTGCTTCGACTGTGTCTGCGTGCTCATCAACTTGCCCGAAGTCTCAGTCGACAGAACCGAAGAGCTCATGGAGGTGTTGTCGAGCTGCCTGTTTTCGATTATCGGCGACCCCATTCAAGTGCTGATTCCGTCAGATACGGCATCAGGCGTGACAAGAGGCTGCGCTTTCCTAGAGTTCGATGATCCGTCCATGGCACGTGCGTGCGCTGCGGGCATTGATGGACTTACATGGGGACGCGGTCCGAATGGACGTATCCGAGCCAAGATGTTCCGCCAGTATCGAGAGAAGTCCCCACTCCCACCACCGCTTATCACACCCTCAGTCATCGACGAAGACGGATTCCGACTTCGACGGCCACCACAGCCCTACCGTAGCTTCCACCGTGCCTTGCCTCCTCGCAACGACGATTCAGTTTCCGAACAGCTTCGACAATCACGAGAGTTATCGCGAGAGGACCTCAATATCTCCGGTATGAGCAGCAGCAACGCCTCGTGGAACACTGGCTCCCACGCATCACTCAATCTGGACGACAGCGATCGCAGACTTGCGATTCTCAGCGCCAGTCTTCGGATGCAGCACTCGTTATCCTCACTTGAAGACATGGCTTTCCGCCGAGCGGGTGACGACGGTGCGATGCAATTGGGAGAGCTGCGTCTCTCGAGTGACGAGGAAGATGACGGGGAAAACGAGGCGACAGATAGCGACCTGGAACTCGCAGAGGCGATTCTGGACCGGACGCGTCCAGATGCATCAGCGGCAAGAGCGAGGCGAATGCAGACTTTCCGACAGACACTGCCACCTTTGCCACTGGACGCGCAAATGCCAATGCCCCGCTTCCTCAGCAATGCCAACGGAGACTCAGCTGCGAGTTCGTCCTCACCGGCTCGCCGGCTACCGTCAGGAGTCGACATTGAGGGGCCTTGGAAAGCGTACTGCGAGGAACTCATTGCTCGCAACCGTGAGATGCAGGAACAAGTCTCGTACGCACGTCGACGTATTGCAGCTCTCGGCCATAACAACCAGAAGCTGCACTTGCTGATCGACCGCATGGAACGCGATCGCGACGGGCTGATGTTCGAGAACGATCTTCTCCAAACCCAGTTACACGGTTACGAGGACCACGAGCGACAACAAGAGGCGCTCATGAAAGAACTCGCTGCGTTACGCCGTCGCATGAAGCGTCGCGACCAACGCATTGAGCGGGGCTTGCTGGAAAGCGGGCTCGGCGTCGGAGGTCGAAGCGGCGTGGCAGTCGATCTGGAAGGGGGCGTGATGAGCATCGATGAGCTGGAGGAGCAGCTCATGCAGAACATCGTGTCCTCTCGACGGCTCAACGACCTGAAGGAGTGGGAGCAAATGCTCGAGAGCTCGCTGGCGCGAGTGCGTTCCATCAAGGAGGAGATCGCGATGGAGCTTCAGCAGAAGCTCGCCCAGCAAGCCGACGACCACCTGACGCAAGACCACAAGCTGTGTGTCGTGTGCCTCTCGAACGAAAAGAGCATCCTGTGTCTGCCGTGCCGCCACTTGTGTCTGTGCCAGGAGTGCTCGCAGCACGAAGAGCTGGACAAGTGCCCGATCTGCCGACTGGTGGTCGAGAACATGTTGCTAGTGTATGCATGAGCACAACGAGACCAGCGATAGCGTATCAGATACATGGACCCGTACGAAACATTGCAAGTCAAAGTCTCGTAGTGTTACTGAACTTTATTGCTTGGTGTCCGCCCAATTCAATGGGTAACTTACAAAGCTGAGGAGCATCCTTGAAGTTCAGGCAGCGACATTTTCGACGGGATCTGCAGAGAACGAAGTAAAAATTCGACAGGAATTTTAATCCCGTCACTTCACAGGCCACCAGCTCCACTGCGCCAGTTCGACATCAACTTCTTCGACTAACAGCTACCAGTATGGGCAACAAGGCTTCCTCTCCGTCCGGCAAGGCGTCGTCGCCTTCCGACAAGAAGCCACGAGCGGCGGCCACGGTACAAGTCGTCACGCCAGCCACCGCGAACGCCACCACAGCCGCCCCCCGACGCCAGAACTTCGGCGCGTACGGCTGCGCCATTGGACTCGCCGTCCAAGCCAGCGCCAAGCAAAAGAAGATGCGTGAAACTGGTCAATCGGCCGCTTCCTCCGTCTCTGCGCCAGCCGCCTCGGCCTAGTGTGCACCCGATCGCTTTGCTGTCACGTGGCTCGGTGGGGGCCGAGCTGCCAATGGTCGCCACCGCGGTGGCTTCTATGAGATCCAAGCGTTCCATCCGCCTTCTGTTGGCTGCTGATCGGCGTGGTGCCCTCTGTGTAAGGCAGCGCCGTCGGCATCCTCTTCGTCCATCGGCAAAATCGCGACGGATCTGTGACGTGTGCCAATCCCCACTCTAATGCGTAAAAGAGCTGTTGAGTTGCATCCAGATGGAGACCCACTTCATTCTACACTGTATCGTTTCTTGTGATATATCATATATGACAGTTCATTGGTTAGAATGGGTTCAGAACGTCTCAATCAATTCTGCGAAAGATCGATTTATACAGGAGGAGCAGGTGCGTATCCGCATGTATTCGCTAGCTGGCCGACATGGGCGGATCTGGGCATCTGCGGGCGAGTTGAGGTGGCAAATGGCGGTCGGCGCGTTGCCAGCGCTGAGCTCCTCCAGACGTTGACGCCGGTCCTTTCCTGGTGCAACGACCACGCAGTGACCACGATGCGCGCTGGCCGCCCTCCGTGCTCATCATTCCTCATTTCGTCTGCCGCCGACTCCACAGTGAACTCGCCGCCGTACAGCTATCTCTCATACAACCAGCACGATGGTCCGTATCGTCTCCGCTCTTGTGCTCGCGCTCAGTGCGCTCATGGCTTCGCCTATTTCCGCCCAAGATTTCGCGTCAGTGCCTGGACTCGCGGCTCTGCCTGCCGTGGAGATGGGCCAGGATGCGACTGCCCCGGTCTTCGTCAACGACGTGAACTCCCCAACAAGTACAGCAAGCAATGAAGCCGCTGTCACCAACGGCTTTAACGCCGGTCTTCCTGATGTGCGTGAGTACGTCGCCCCACAGCTCGTCGCTCCTCAGATCGACGCGTTCCCACAGCCACTCCCACAGAATGCTGCTGCCGCTGAGACCATCGCGAACGCCGCCCAGCCCGTGGCTCCTCCAGCAGTCGAACCAACGGTGGCTTCCGATGCCGACATGACCGCAGTCCAACCTGTAGCCGCGGCGGTCACTGAACCTACCGTTGCTACTGACGCTGTTCTCACGGCGACCCAGCCAGTGGCTGCTGCCGTAGAGCCTACTGCTGCCTCTGATGCCGACGTGACTCCAGCGCAGCCTGCGGTCGCAACGCCAACTGAGCCAACCGTCGCTTCTGACGCCGAAGTTGCTGCCATCCCAACCAACATCGACGACTACTTTGCATTCTCTGCATCTCGCCCCATGATGGCTGCCGCCTCTGGTGCCCCAAACGAGGAACGTTCTGCAGTCGACGAGCCGCGTCCACTCGCAGCTGCTGCTTCAGGAGCTCCTTCTGAAGAGCGCTCCAGTTCAGCCCCTGACCAGCCACTCGCACTCCCAGAGGCTCCAGCTACCGTCTCCGCCGCCGACACAACCACTGATGCTGTTGCTGCTCCTGAAGCCACGACACCAACGCCGACGGAGGCTACGGCGAAGGCGACGAACTTCAAGAGCGAGAACGACGACAACAGCCACGGCAACAGTACCGACCACGGTGCTCGCATCGCCACATTCTGCGCTGTTGGCGTGGCCTGCGCGCTCGCCATCGCTGGCGTCGCCTACGCGCGCAAGCGCAAGATGGTCTACGCCAAGACGCCCGGTACGCCAAAGAACGAGCTCACGTTCTTCCACGTCCAGTCGCGGTTGACCCCACCTGCCGTGTAAAACACGGAAGAGTGCTCATGTATGCAGTGAGTTTCCCGTCCCTCGTAGTCGATGACTCGATGCCTCCATCGGGATGGCGCCGTAGTCACTAGAGTTCTCGCGTGTGCCTGTCGTAGTCTCTAGCTTTTGGTATGAGTAAATTCCACGTCCTTACCGTTCCTCGTCACAGATTTTGCGCCACGTCACAGATCTCTTCGATGTAAATACGGCACACTTCCCTTTTTACGAACAGCTATTTACGAATCGACGCGAAGCTTTCATCGCACCCTGAACAGGCGTCGGCTGCAGGCGTCGTCTCGCAGTGGATCCTTGGGCTGGATCTTCGCCTCGCGTGCTTCTCGAAGCCCATTAGATCGCGAGATCCGCGTCGTCGCCCGTGCATCTACGTACCTGTGAACGAACCACGAGGAAACCCACGCCAAGATGAAGCTCAAGCGTTTCCTGCTGCGATATTACCCACCAGGAATCATCCTCGAGTACGAGCTGCGTGATGGCACGCGCGAGATGAAGGAGATAGATCTTCTACATCTCACTGCAGAGTACGTCGTCCCATAGAATTCTACTCTGAGGCAGTGAACGCCAATATTGATGTGTTTTCTACAGATCGGATGTGGAGGTGCTGGTGAACCAGATTGTCTTCGAGGAGCCGCTAATCTCTGAGTCCAGGAAGCCACAGTTGCGTCGTCTCATCTACAGTGCGTGGTTGTATCTGCTGACGCTTGGCAGTCGTGAATTGTTAATGATTACGTTTGTTCATCTATTTGCTGTAGAGCTCATTGAGAAGCTCGAGACCAACGACAGTAACGACTTCTACCTGTTCAAGATCCTTCGCGCCCACATTCTGCCTCTCACGAACTGCGCCTTCAACAAGTCGGGCGACAAGTACGTTCGACCGATGATTCGATCTATCTCTGCCATAGACAATAGCTGATCGAAGGCATTGCTGTTGTTGCACAGGTTTATCACAGGCAGCTACGATCGAACGTGCAAAGTCTGGGACACTCAGACTGGTGACGAGCTGCTCACGCTCGAAGGCCACAAGAACGTCGTCTACGCGATCGCATTCAACAACCCCTACGGGTACGCTTCACACATCCCTAGACTTGCATCTATCTACCCGTCCCTCCTTACACTGTTATCTGCTCGACACAGCGACAAGATCATCACGGGCTCGTTCGATAAGACCTGTAAGCTCTGGAGCGCTGAGACCGGTCAGCTCTACCACACTTTCCGAGGCCATTCGACGGAGATCGTGTGTCTCTCGTTCAATCCGCAGGGCACAGTGATCGCGACCGGCTCGATGGACAATACTGCGAAGCTATGGGATGTCGAGACTGGCCAAGAGCTGCACACGCTGTTTGGCCACACGGCTGAGATTGTGAGTCTCAACTTCGACACACAGGGCGAACGGATCATCACAGGATCGTTTGACCACACTGTGAAAGTGTGGGACGTTCGCAGTGGTCGCTGTATCCACACGCTCGCGGGCCACCACGGCGAGATCTCGAGTACACAGTTCAACTACACAGGCGAGCTCTGTATCAGTGGCTCCATCGACCGCACCTGCAAGATCTGGGATGTCGCTTCGGGCCAGAACGTGCAGGTTCGTACCCTTTGATACAGGCATCTACGTAGGGCTAATAGCTGACGAGAACTTACGAACTTTAGACGCTACGTGGCCACAATGACGAGATCCTGGACGTGAGCTTCAATGCCACGGGCTCCAAGCTCGTGACGGCGTCGGCTGATGGAACTTCTCGCATCTACAACACCATGACAGGCGCGTGTCAGGCCATCCTGATCGGCCACGAGGCCGAGATCTCCAAGGTGTGCTTCAACCCACAGGGCTCCAAGGTGCTCACGGCCAGCAGCGACAAGGTCGCGCGACTGTGGGAGGTCGAGACGGGCGACTGTCTGCAGATGCTGGAGGGCCACACGGACGAGATCTTCAGTTGTGCATTCAACTACGAAGGCGACACTATTATTACAGGTAAGCTGGATGGTGGATGGCTTGTGTGTGGGAATCGGGACTCACCGTGGTGGTTGAATGCAGGCTCCAAGGACAACACGTGCCGAATCTGGAAGTGCTAGGTCGCTGCAGACAGTGCTCACGAACTTGCAATCGACGCTTTGCTTCTGTACACGTAGCCACAGTGAAAGCGCTTGGAATCAAACACGATTTAATTTTTTTGTCGTTTTGCAAGACCGTCATCAGACCTTTCGAGAGGCGGCGACGAAGAAACCACCAACGACACGAAGCCCTCAAGCGCGGAGAAACTCGTAGGCAACCGACGCTGTGATGCTCCGTGGGGTGAACACGAAACTGGCTACTGTACTGGCGGAAGCATGCGCAGGACACTGGCGTTGGAGAGGAAGAGGAGGGTGCGTTCGGTGACATAACGCTCGTATTAAGTAGCATCAATCGCTGTCTACATCTGCGCTGGCTCACCAGGCGACGCCAGTGGGAACAGAATCTGCCACAGCCTACAAGCGCATCACAAGGAAGGTGGTCTGTTAGCATCAACCGCCTGCACAGCACAGCACACGCGATCGCTTTCGAGTCAAGAGCCACGGCAGTACGTACGTGAGGTCCTTCTCCTGCTTCATGGCGATGTAGATGATGAGCGGCACGAAGCCGACGTGCACGATCGGCTTGATGATCTTCAGGGCCTTGTTCGGCGCGGTCTTCCAGATCTTGTCGGCCATGATTCCTACGTGAGCTGCTTGCGTCTTCGGGGTTGGTGCTTTGGCTTTCTCGTGACGCAACTCCGCCCTTCGGCGCCTTTCATTGACATCAATTTTCAGCCTATCAAAATCAATTATGGTAGAGAAAACAGGTTTAACTGGATAAATATCTGTTTCCATTTTTAGATACGGTTATTGGATAAAATGGCGAGGCAGGAAGACTTTACCACCAATCGCACTGAAGATACCGAGTGTTCATGCGCGACGTTTGCTGGAAGATGGCGATGTCTGCGGCTGAGGCTCCATACAAAAACGTCGGAAGCGAGCCTCGATGAAAGGCACGTTGCCACCTGCCATGCCGAAGCGATCGTGCTGCAGAAACCACATAAATGATCAGTATGGAGCTTCTCACGTGGCCAGCAAGCTAGAGAAGCGAGTCGACGTACGTGTAGTGGCATCATGATGAAGTTCATGCCCTCCTGGGAGGTCGGGCGTGGGCTGGGTTGCGCTGAGCCGTTGTACGTGCCAGGACCAATACTCTCTCGAGTGGCACTGGAGAGGATCGGCAGGTTCGGCATGTTGTGTACCATCGACGCTTCCTACATAGGACATTCACCAGTTGCAAGTGGTTAGATGACTGACTAAGTGGTTGTGATGGGCACTTGGCTTAGTTGAGGCGACGGACGGAAGAAAGACGCAGTACACGCGACTGCATAGTCGCACACTTGAAGTTGGAGCTCTTGACGGACGAGTCAATTGTGAATTTACACGACGCGCTGATGTCGTAGAAGCGATCAGGCGCGTCATGCTGGAGCTGGTGCTGCTTGGAAGAGACGTATTGCTCTATGGGACACACATGAAGATTATGTGATGAGTGCACATGCATACGGACAGCGATATTCACGCAAAGTGTACCTGGGAACAGCCCAGATTTGAAGCGTGGCGTGGGCGAGATCAAGGGGCCTCTCATCTTGCTCGACGGACTCGATGGCTTGATGTACTGCGGCGGCTGCGAGCCATTCGAGACGTCGTAGAAGTTGCCATTGAGCACCGCCTGAACGTTGGACTTGGCCTCCTCGAAGCGTGACGACTTGCTCATGTACGCTGGCATGGGAACTTGCTTTCGCATGACTTCCATCGCGCGCTTCTTGGAGCGGTAAGTGCCTGGGCCGATGGCCTCAGGATCGGCGTAAGGCTCTTTGACGACACTCGCGAAGGTCGAAGATCGATATGCGGCAGCACTAGCAAAACGGTCTTTGGAGGAGCTGAACGCACTCAGATACGGATTGGCCGAGTCGTCGAGGCTCTTCTGGAGCGACTTGTTACTGCCGCAGTCCGTGTTGTAGTACCCGTCCGGCGTGTCGTTGAGCTTGTTTGTAAGCGTCACGGCCGGGTCGATGGCATGGCGCCCTTCTGTCTGTGGTGACCTTGCAGTCTGCGAGCCACGCATGAAGCGGTGCGCCTTGCGTTGCTCCTCCTTCTTGCATCGCTTCTCGTACAGCTTGCTTCTGTTGTGGCAACTTCACCATCAGCCACATATCCCGATCTCTGCATACAAAAACATACGTACATATCGTGGATTTGCTCTCCGTTCGGCAGAGAGATCTTCGCGACTCGCTCATCCGGCCTTGTGTCGGGCTACAGATTTGGAACTCATGGATTAGAATCAAATCGGATTCTGGGCAACTGATCCGACTTCGCTTACCGAGTGCTGGGAGACCTGCCGCTTCCACATCGCTCGCTGGGACGCACTTGAGGCCTGATGTACATCATTTTGCGTCAACTTCAGCCTCGCCACACAAACTAAGCTGATAGAAGGTATAGATGGCGTACCCCTCCGAAAACATTGACCTGCTCATGGGTCATGACCGCGTTGGTTGTCTCCACAGACACAACCCACGCGGGGTGTTGGTTCTTTGAGGCTCAGCTGGACTCGCAGACCGAGAGCGTCTCCGCAATGGGAGATCCCCAGTGCAAAGTCGGTAGGCTCTGGTCATGAGAGGCGAAGAAAACAGCTTGTGGCTCGCGCCATGCAAGCCAAACGTCGCTTGGTGCTCTGATCCCAATGCTAGGATTTCGGGTCAGAATAAGAGCCCGAGGCAGGCCGGAGTCGAACAGCTAAACTGGAGCTCTGGCCAAGAGAGGCGAGTTTGGGCTTCTGTGTGCGAGTTATTTTGGGCGGGCGTTCCCCAACACGGCTCGCGTGACTTTGACGCCGCACGTTTGGGCAACCGGTCGCGTTTCTTTCCACAAACTTCGTGATCCAATCTCGCTGGCTGCAACGGGGTTCTCGTTGGCTGGCTGGCTGCGTAGCTTGGATCTTCGTGCCTGGAAGGGTCCTATCCTTCTTTGGTCGGCTTCTCCTGTCGATTGTTTCTGGTGACTGCCGAGGGCACTTCATGCACGAACCCTCGGAAGAATGAAGAATGGAGTCTCTAGGCTGCCAGGGGCAAGTGGTTTGGATTAGGATCGGGTGAGTTGATAAATACTAATGGACTAGGCTGGGGAAGCCACTGTTGAGACTGTCATCGTTCTCTCCACTAAACTACAAACTAAGTCCTGGAGCGTCTCATGAGCCTCTTGGGCTGTCTGCGTTGGTTTGCTCGATGCGTTGAAGAAGTCGTGGTGTTGACTCTCGTCAGACCCCTCGGAAGGTGGTCAACTGCATAAATATTGGCTGCCGTCAACTCACATTGTCCAATGGAGGTCGGCGGACCAGCTTCATGGAAGATCTTGACTTGTCAGTGGTAGCCTGGGGGGAGCAGACCGAGGAGACATGCTGTGGGGCGCGAGACACTGGGGACTCGGTGGAAGTGGGGAGGACTCGGCAGCCGCGTGGTGGACGTGGGTTGAATCACGCACCGATCGTGGCCATGGCGTTCTTTCTTTTGCGGATACGGACGAGGTGGCGAGACAGGAGCTGGACGCGACTGCGGAGCGTGTTCTCGTTCAGGTAGTTTTCCCGAGACGGAGCCGCGAGGAACATGAGGCGTTCGATCTTGAGTGCGAGCACGAACGTCTTGGACTGCCAGTCGGTGTTCTCAGGGACTTGCGTGAGCACGTCGTGTGGCTGGTGAGACCGCAGCATGCGTTCGATCGTGATCACGACCTGAGACCGCAGACGGCGTAGTTCTTCACCTGCTTCTCGCCAGTTGCCGGTGGTGCTGTTGATGTTGATGGTGTTGTTGGGCCCGGCGGCACACGAGTTGGCCGAGGCGTTGCTGGGAGGCACGTAGGCGGCACTCACGCGGCCGTTGTTCATGCCCATGCCCATGGGGATGTGGTCGAACTCGCGCATCGACGCTTGGAGACGCTGGAAGGTCGGGAGGACGAACGAGCGGGTTCGGTTGAGCATAGAGAGGAAGCTGCTGAGCTGGGGAGCTGTGGTGGGGAGTGTGTGAGTGACTCGGGAAGAGAAGGAATGAGCTCCTCCAATCCCGTCCAACTCAACTCGGCTCGCCGTTCCGCGTGATCGATCACCTCGCGGCAACTCAGACACGTTCTCGAGCCCAGGACACCAGGCAGAGAGACAAGAAACCGTGCTTGTTAAAGACACCGGCACTCCTCCGCGTGTGGCGACGAACTGAGCTGGTGTGGAGATGCGATGCGATGCGGAAATGCGGCGACCAGACTGAGGGAGCCCTGGGGGACAGAGGTTCGGGTCTGCCGGTGCTGCGTGTCTAACAGCACGTGTGGCCTATTGTGAAGCTCCAGACTCGAACAACAGCTCCTCACACTCGCGAGGCGTCCGGAAAAGCCGGATTTGCGAGTTCTGGGACGGTAATTTATCGGAAATCAATCCAGTCGGCGCACACAAACGCGCAGAGAGAAGACCCGGGACCGAGGAAAACTATCTTGAGCTGGGCTTGGCCGCGAATGCCAGGATGGTGTGTGCATGGCTCACGACCACGACTCGCTCAGCCAGCAGAGACACCGCACACACAGACCACAGAGGCTCTGTGAGACTGGGGGCAACCATGCGCATGGGTCGCAAAGACAAGGGTGTACAATTCGCGTATCCATGCGTCCACCGCGCGCTGATTGGCTGGTTCCGTCAAGGAAACTAGGCGAATTCGAGCGAAAGTTGGCGATCTCAGCCCTAGCCCTTAGGTGGACAAGCCAGAAATTTGCGTTTTTGCGGCATTTTTTGCACCGTGGTTGCTTTGACGACTCAAACTCCCCAAGCGGGTTCGTGGCAGTGAAGCTTTTTTGGTAGGACGGACGTTAAACAAGTCGTCGCGCCGACCGTAAAATTAACTGAACCCGGCCGTAATTTACGGGTACGGTATTCTTGAAACGTGCAGCCATTTGGGAGCAAGCGTCGTCTTTAGCGCCTCGGCATTTTGATGCATATCCAAGCACACATAAAGCACGACAGCATGCCACGAGATCCCCGGCACGCGTAGAGCGAGCGTAATTGCCACTCGAGACAGATAGACACCACCGGCATCGCCAACAGAAAATGTACAACCCAGGATATTTTACTCTGGAGCTGCACGGCCTTCCGGTATGTAGGTGCAGGACTCAAATGCAGGAAGTTGCCAGCTGCAGAGTATACCGTGCAATAATACCTGGCTAACTTCTCTTTCTTCTCCGTGGCTGCAATCTTGCCCTAAAATCTAGCAGTTAGTGCTCAGTTCCGACCGGCACCGAGACTTACCCAGTCACAATGGTGCAGATCTTCTGTGCCGTACCGTACGAACGCCCCATTCTTTGCCGCACCCCCTCGAAGCGCCGGCGCAAGAATAAATGACGCTGCGTCTCCTTGTCGCTGGGCGTATCATCTCTCTGTCACCAGGGATCACCGCAGGTCGATTTCCACGTCTGTGGGGAGATCGGCAACGGACTTTTATAGCTGCCACAAAGGCCACGCGAAGTTTCTACGGCAAACGAGCCAATGAGAACATAGTTGCCGTACACTCGCCTCGGATTCTTCACACGGAGAGCTGCCCCGTCGTTCATAAACATCGCCACCAACATCAGCTCCGGTCGAAGCGAAAGGCAACTTCAAGCGAGTGAAGTGAGATTCTGTGTGGTCCACATAGATTACCGAATATAATTCCGTCGACGACCAGACGGCGCGCGTATCAATGCAACTGTTGGAAGTTCAGGGCGAGGGCTGATGTGAAAACCATCGGAAGCCTTCCAAGCCAAAGAAACCCCACCACGATCAGGAGAGAGAGAGTCGACCCCACATGTCCATCCTACCTACGTGCTTTTGTGCCTGGGAGCTGGTCGCGGAGGGAGGGTCCTTTTCTTTGTTGTTGCAGGCCAGCAGAGCTGCTGCGCTCGTCATGCGGGCATTCATTTCATCATTATGGCGAGATGTACTCAAGTGACCAAGTGGACATCTCCAGATCAACATGTGAAAGCACCGATGGGCGTCGTGGTCTCGGCCAGTCGAGTGCGAGCGTACACGAGATGGCGTGGGGAGCCATTGAGGGAAAGTCCCCAGTAACGATGTGTTCCGTCCTGTATCAAGGTATCGTATCGTTAAACTGCTGATGTGGCTT
>JAADXE010000520.1:0-22430 GCA_023337545.1 Pythium coloratum | reverse complement strand
CGGTTAGCTGATACTGTGGATGTTGCTGGAACAGAACGAGCGAGTCGAAGTGGCGCAGACGACCAACCACTTGAAGCAATTCTTCACCGACCTCACACACGAGACCCACGAGCTCCAGAAGAGGGATGTCGCCGCGGCTGAGGCCGTGAGTCAGGTGCAAACAAGGCTCGCGCAGCAAAAGGCCGACATGGCCGAGAACGTGCGCAAGTTCAAACGCGAACTCGCGTTGCGTCAGAAGTGGGCGAGGGAGAAGAAGAAGTTTGAAACGTACTACAACGACCAGCTGCAGGCTGTGGCCGCCAAGGCGTCGATGGTTGTACCCGCCGGGTCTGCAGGCACGCATCTACCGCACACCCATACGACTCATCCTGCTGCGATGGCGCCTGGGATCCCGACACCTTCAAAGCGGCGTGGCTCGCTCTCGCCTGTCAGCATTCTGAAGCATCGACGCAGTCAGACAGCGTTGTCGTCTAGCGAGCGGATCAAAGAAGATGAGATCGAGCAGGCGCATCGTGAGGCCTTCAGACGTATCGGAGTCGAGACGCAGGATGAAGGCATCGATCCAGAAGAGATCATTCGCATTTGTATGTCCCACGAAGAGCTACGCAAGGAGCTGGACGCGAAACACGAGGAATCCCTCGAGCGTATCGCCACACTGCGCGAACAGATCGTAGGATCCTCTTTAGGATTGCGTAGTTTCCTGATGGTCTGGTGGGCTGACTGAATTGGTTGTTGTCGTAGAACAAAGCTCGCAGTCTCGCACGCGAAGATGTCCCGCTCTCGAAGCGCGGGACTTCGCAGAAGATCGAGACCAAGCAGCTCGAGATCTCCACCGTCGAGCGGCAGCTTGCCACGGTCGTGGACCAGTACATGTACGTGGAGCACGCCGTGCGGCCACTGAAGGTAAGTCGAATCACGAGTTGTTCCTACTCTTTGCTGCGAATCCAAATCCAACTCTGATACAATTGTGGTGGCAGATTGGTCTCCAGCAAGTGCTTCAGAATGTGTCCAGCGCGACCGTCAACGTCGACAACATGACGGCACTGGAAACCTGCCTCGTGCAGTCGTGTGAGGAGATGATGCGCATGCTACGAGCCACAAGTCCACCTCCAGCCACGGAAACCAATAACCAAGACGATATCAAGCAGTCCATCAGTGGCAGTGGCGGTGTGCAGTCCATACCGGAGGAACACGAGTCCAACAACGACGCTGAATCCTCTCAGCAGCCGACCCAGTCGCCTGGCAAGACTTCGGCACAGTCGCAAGAGGAGAATGACTCTTCTGGAGTCACCGATATCGTCTCGCTCGACAACTTCACGTCACCGTACAATGTACGTATCAAGGCGAAGAAGCGAGACCAGTACTACGTCTCCGGCCTTCATCGAGTCTCGGCTGTACGCAAACCCGACGAAGAAGAAGGTACGAACCTGCTGTGGATGCATAGTGAAGTCCTGAGGACACCTCTGACTCGCCTTCTTTACTTCTTTAATCCGAAACAGAGCTGGACGAGGATGCATTTGATGTCATGGACCGTGCGATGGTCAAGCGTGTCTCCTCCGTCGTCATGTGCATGACGGCGATCAAGAAATGCAAAGAGAAAACAGCAGAGGCAGCCTTCGGAGTGTGAATGGGCTGCACTTCAAGCTCAATGAAAACTGTTATTTTCTCGAGTATAATCTCGCGTGTTCGCTCTTGAACGTGGACTGGCATACACTTCCACAGAATCCTTTCCGTGTATCCGCGTCTACCACCAAAGTGTCTGCTCGCACGACGCGGTAGCACTGCCAACAGCTCTTCCTCTGATCTGTCGCACTGCTTTGTTCTATTCTCTCGATTTCTGCGGTTGTGGGGCGTGAACTCATCTTTGCATCGGCACTCGAGCCGCCCTGACGCCACGCCAAGACCGCGAGTCGGAAGGCCTCTTGCTCTTTGGCTCCATCGTACTCGCCGTCCAGCAACGCGCCTCCACTCTGGTTGTCTTTCTCATCACTGACGTCCATAATGGGATTAAACCACATGCCGTCGTCGGCTTCTTCTTCTTTTGCCGCTGCTCCGTCTCCATCGCCAGCCCTCCAATCTAAAAGCGCCTTCATAAACGATGCGTGGCTGGCATCTTCGTCAAAATCTCCATCCGCAAGGTTGACTGGCACTTCAGCCTGGCCACCAGCCTTCACGTCATCACGCAGGGGCTTGACATGCGACCAATGGACGCCACCATCCTTCCCTGGAGAGCCTACCTCCGGCACTAGAGCGACATCTCGTATCTTGGGATCAATGATCTCACTCGCCTCAGAAGCTCCTCGCTGGACAGCCATCTTTGCCGCGTCTCGGAGACGCTCAAGCTCGTTCCAGACGAGATTTCTCGCCGAGAGTCGATCTATTCCGATCTGGGCGAACTCATCAGGCTGCATCAGCAGTAGCGACGCGCCTGTGACTTGATGATACTCGAAGGCAGAGTGGAACTCGTCCAACCCGAGCGTGGTGAGCCACTCGAGCACGTGAGCAGTGGTCCATTTCTTCACGGAGGCCACAGACGGCATCAGCAACGGCTCGCTATCGCTTGTCGTCTTTGTCCTCTTCTTCTTCTTGACCGGCTTGCTCTCTCCCTGTTCCATATCTTTCTCCTTCTTCTTCATACTCTTTGGTTGCGACTTGCTCATCCGATCTTCGACGTCTTTGGCGTAGCGACTCACACTTCCGATGCCTTCTTGGGCACTTCGCCACCGTGATCCACTGAACTTTGCTGGCAGTTCTTTCTCAAATTTCTGTTTGTCTTCTTGCATCTTGATGCGAAGCTGAATCAGTCGTTCCTCCATCTCTTGGGCATCTTCCTCTAGTCGATCGGACACACGCAGCTTGGTCGCATGGCTGGATGATGGCTTGCTCACAGTCAGCGTCGTTGAAGGTCGCGACACCGAGCTCGATCGCCGTGCGATTCCCACGCCGTCCTTCGCCATGGTCTCCGATATCAAGCAAGTCTTTGAACTCACGGGCAGGTACGCGATTCCTGTCGTTTTGCTTCTGCGGGGCTATTCTCAGAAATGAAAGGGAACTCGCTTTTCGGTTCTATTTTTTGTTGTCGCATGTCCTGGTCTTCAAGTAAAAATGCGAGCGATGCTTGAGTCCCAAGGATGCATTCATATCCTAAAGAGCCGCAAAGCTCTCTGCTCAAGACTCTGCAGTTCACACCGCCATGGTGAAGCATCATCTTGCTGCGCTGCGTCTTGCAAAGCTCGACGAAGTCCAATCCGCCTCCGTGCTTCCTCTGGCTCGGTCGTCATCAACACCAACACCACCACCAGCTAAACCGAATGGCGGCAAGCCAGTCCACTCGCCTTCGACCGCCAGTAGCACGGGCAGCGTCGATCTCACTGGAAGCTGTCTCTTCGGCCGCGCGAATCCGTTTGAGACCGACTTCAGTGAGCGTGAGCTCGTCGGCGAAGGTGGCTTTGGTCGTATTTACAAGTGCAAGTCGATCCTCGATGGACGCTGGTATGCCATCAAGCTGGAGCAGTTTTGGTTCAAGCCTCAGGCGTTTTTCAACCCGTCCGAAGTACGCGACGTCATGATGAATGAAGCTCTTGTGCTCGCGCGGCTGGACCATGAGAACGTGTGTCGCTACTACACGACGTGGGTCGCGGGCTCGCTGGTCTCTATCGATAAAGTCGGCAAACGAAGCGGTGTTCTCATGGCCGAGCCTCCAGTAGTCAAGAACGCCAACCGCCGATACAGTCCGCCACGCCGCTCGTCGTCCAGCAGCGACTTTGAGACTCAGTTACTCGTTCCGAGTCGATTCGTGCCGGTCAAAATTGCCAACTTTCTTGATGAAAGTGACGAGGAAGACCCTCACGACGAAGAGGAACAGAACGAGTACGATCCCCTCGCGTCTCTGGATCGTGAACTGCGAGTCAACCCATTCAGCTTGGACAGTGAAGACTACCTGGGCTTCAGTGATCTCGGCTTCGACATGGAGGCTGACTTCTCTGGCAGCACAGTGCCCAGCACGGACGATGACAACTTGGACTCGCCACCGCCCAAGAAAGTCCACGTGCCAAGACGCCGCCAGTCGTTGGACTTGGGATCTGCTGCAACGGCCAGTGCACTGTGCACGCAGATCGACGTGTACATTCAAATGGCGTTGTACGAAGGCAACACGCTGCTGCACTGGATCGAGCGGCGCAAGGAGATCAACGCGACTGAGAACCTTCGTATCTTGAAGCAGATCGTCGCTGGTCTCAAATATATCCACGCGCAAGGTCTCATCCACCGAGACATCAAGCCGGCCAACATCTTCCTCACAAAAGACTCGGTCGTCAAGATCGGCGACTTTGGCCTCGCGAAGAACACGCTGCAGAGCAGTCTCCACATCCCACCGTCCCAGTATTTCTACAACGACGGCAGCTCGGAAGGCAACGATTCGAACGACTTGACCATCTCGTCTTCTGCTGGAGTGGGCACACCACTGTACAGCAGTCCTGAGCAAGCCAGCGGCCAAGGCTGCGATGCGTCCACCGACATTTTCAGCTTGGGAATCTTGCTGTGTGAGCTCTTTTCGTCGTTTGAGACCCAAATGGAACGCTACGCCGTGCTATCGTCCGTCCGCAAGGGCGTGCTTCCAGCAGCTCTCGAGCGTCAGTACCCTGAGATCGCAGAGCTCGTGCTGCAAATGGTTCTGGTGGACAAGACCCAGCGTATCTCGTGTACTGGGATTGAAGAATTTGCTCGCCACCGCCAACTGTGGGGCATGTGCACGGCCATGACGACGTACTCGCCGTGGACGCCTGTCGTCTCGCCTTCCCACAAGCGCTCGCTGGGCTTCTTCCCCAAGCAGGCAGCATTCGCGTCGTCTACCAGGGAACAGCTTACTGCCTTGCTGTCGGCGATGAGTGGACTGGAGGAGAAGCAGGATGAGCTCTTGCTTGCTGCAGCCAACGACGCCACGCTCTTCAACCTACAACAATTCCAAGAATTCGCCGACGCACGAAAGCAACTGCTACGAGAAATCAACTTAGCCATTCAATGATCCAATAAACTCAAACACGAAGTAAACAAAGCACTACCAACCCACGTCCTTGGTCCTCTTGCTCCTCAGCCAGCAATCGGCTGGTAGCCGCGGCGACGATTGCGAATCGCCGTGAAGAGAATGGATCCGATGAAGAGAACGCCAGCGACGATGCCGGCAATGGCGTATCCTGACAGACCGCGCTTCTTGTGATGCTGCTCTCCAACAATCGGCTCCGGCTTCTTTTCTTCCTCTTCGCCTCCCCCTTCGTGCTCCTTCTCACCGTGGGCTTCATCTTCTCCGCCGGCACCCTGGCCACCGCCAGCTTCGTCCCCACCGTCCCCATCAGGCTCGTCGCCAGCTTCGGGTTCACCACCGCCTGCGTTACGGGCCTCAACACTGAGCTTCAGCTCTTCTCCGATCGGAAGATTCACATCCGACAACACGAGCATGTCCGCTTGCTCGAAGTAGTTGGCTTTGATAGCATCGTCTTGGCTTGAGCTGTAGACGTGAAGCGACGAATTCCCGTAGAAATTGCCGCTTAAGCCGAAGACCACGACTTCCTCAATGTCGATGCTCATCTCTGGGCCATCGTATCCGTGGAATGCTCGCTTCGAGCTCAGTTCCAAGTTGCCGCTGTCCTTGAGCGTTGCTTCAAATGAGAGGAGCGAGTACCGTCCATCTTGCACTGAATGCAACGAGTCGCCATCGTCCACAAACAGCTCTCCACACGCTGCGGGCTCAGCAAGCATCGGGTCCAACGCGATCACCAGCCGATACGACCCTCGCTTCGTGATAGCCGTCGTCGTGCTGGCTTGTTGAGTGGGCACAATACTGCCGCCACGAACGTGCACTTGCAGCGTCTGGATCGGAGTCAGTAGCTGCACAAAGCGAGTGTCGGCCATGTCCATGTCTTCCTTGACCGCGCCCATGACCATGCGCCCACTTTCCAAGTCGAACCACGTCGCGTTCGGGAAGTAGACTCGTGTGGAGATAGCATCCTTCTCCACAGCTGGAGACACCATGAGCGACGGGCCGACGAGGTACTGAGTCTCAACATCGTAAGCTCGAGGGTCACCTGGAAAGTCCATCGCGAGCCCACGGATGATCGGCTGTCCGTCTACATGAGCTCGATAGAACTGCGTGTAGATGTACGGAAGGTGGCGGTATCGTCGAAGCAGCGTCTCGCGCACGATGGTCGCCGTTTCTTGATCGTAGTCCACCGCCGACTGCGGATCAGCGTCCTTACTCGCGTGGCTTCGCACGAGTGGGAAGAACGATGCGGCTTGGTGCCAGCGGATGCTCAGCTCTCTCTTCATGTCCAGCCCGTTGCCGCCGATGCTTGGTCCGGAAAGAGGCAGCCCCAGCAGATTCATCAGGATCACATTCGCGATCGACAGCCGCAGATTCATCCACGTTGCGTCGAAGTCACCAGACAAATGCCCAGCGAACTGGCCGTCGCCCGAGTACGTTGCACGTGACAATACGAGACTACGGCGCTTGAGCACTCGGTCCATGGCCAGTCGCGTCGTCTTGGATTGCGCGTGGCCGTACAGCGAGTGGACATTGTAGTGGAGAGACGAGTGGTGGAGCGACGCCATCGGTAGCGTCGCGGCGTTCAGGTTACCGTGACCACCTCGAGCAGCAGTGCTCTGTCCAGGCGTGAACGGCTGACGATACGGGTCGAACGGGAATGCGATGTCGAGTGAGCGAACAAACGCCCCGTTGCCAACAGTATCAGCACGCACGGCATGGTCACTACCATTATCGGTACTCACGTCGTCGTCGGAATCCTCCTCACACGTGTGGTTTTGACCTGAAAATGCACGATCGCACGTCGCCGACGGCTCGTTCGAATCCATCCAGACTCCGTCGAATGGAAGCACTTGGTCGCGGAAGTTACGCAGCATTTCATGCCAGTACGTCGTCGAGTTCGGGTGGAAGAAGTCGACGAAAGTCGACCAACGACGTCCAACCAGCTTCTCGGCGTACCGCTCGCCTTCCACGCCCTTCACGAACACATCCAACTCCATTCCTCGCTCAAGTGGTAAGTACCCTGGTAGCTCCTCGGCTATCGAGGCTTCACTGCCTTCTTGTCTCAAATGTCCATGTTCGACCTCGTCATACTCAAAGGCGTCTCCGGCTGCGATCACGACGGCGTGCTCCGTGTCGGGAGACACTGGCTTGGTCGGAATGGCAGGCGTGGTGGCCACCATGTAGTACTGGTTGTTGAAGTGGAGGTCATCGATGAACGCTTGCGTCTCCTGGAGCGGGAAGGCTTTTCCATCGAGTGTGAACGGCTCGTGGTCGCTCATGTAGTCGGCGTCTTGCCAGTACGTATCCAGGGGCACACCAACCTCGCGTAACTTGGCCACTTCGATCATCGTCTCCTCCAGTGAGCGGTGTCCACGCTTGCCGAAGTGATAACCGAGCGCCCAGACCGGCGGCATCTCCGGACGTCCAACGACTTGCGTGTACTCTCGCGTGACGTCTTGAGCCTTTGGTCCAGCAAAGATAAAGAAATCCAGCACACCTCCGGTCGAGCGGAACGTCAGCGCATCGTCTTGCGTCACAACTTCCATCGCGTTCGACGAGAGGAAGAACACACCGTGCGAGTGGCCCGAGTCCAGCACCTGCAGGTAGAACGGATGCACACCGCCCAAGTTGTCGCCACCTTCACGCGTGTGGGGCTTGATCTCATGCGCGCGTCGTGAAAACATCGGGTAGTGGTCGCCCTTGCTGTCCGCTCGCAGTCGTGCTCGTCCCCACCGCTCGCCCAAACCGTACAGCACGGGCGATCCGACTGCGTCGTGACTCTCCAAGCGTGTCGACAGCTCGAGGTACTGGTTCTCGAAGATCAAGCCGTTGAAACTCGTCTCTGTATGCGTGGTTGGCGTCGAGTTGAACAACACTTCGTCCGTCTCGCGACGCGTGACTGCAATTCCGAACGGGCTCTTGTAGAGGTGCACCTTGTACTCTTGCTCAGCGTCACCCGCCTCTGTATCACCAATGCTGCTTTCGACGTCGTCGTTCTTCTCGCTTAGAATGGCGACGTCGGGGACTTCGTACCGTGGAAACGACGGGTCTGTAATGCGGATCCGCACGCGCGACGAGCTCTCTTTGATCACATGGAGCTCCAGCAGCGGCACGTCGTTGCCGAACGGACCACGCGTGAAGCGACGCAGCACCAACGTCCCACGCCAGCCATGGTCCGTCTCGTCCAGGGTCAGCAGCTCGTAGCCTTCGAAGAACGGTTGGAAACACTGCGAGGCGTCGTCGTCGAAGCAGCAGCCAACCGACGCACAGGTCTCCGCGTCATCTTCGAGCACCGTGCTCGCAAACCGCGGGTTTCGGCACGCCACACGCAACGCCGTTGGTACAGCGGAACAGCGAGCGTCGTCTGGAGCGCCGATCGCGTCAAACGCGCACGGAATGCCGCTATTGTTGAGCGGCTTCCAGCAGCAGCCTTGAGCCAAACACGCCTCCTCCGTCACGTTGGGGAAGTTCTCAACGGGCGGATAGCAGCCCAGCCGCACTGTCGGCTCGTTCATGCACACACCCATGATCGTCGCAGCGCCATTGGCGCCCTCACAGATGCTAGAAGCCGCCATGAGCAGCGTCCACAACACCCATCTCCACGGCGACTTGGAGCCGTCTCCTGGCGCCATTTCTCACTCTTCCAGCTTCGTTCTTTCTCGCTTCTGCACGCAGCTCTTCAATTGTGAATGGTGCGTTGGCTACACAAGCTCCCCGTGCGCGTGGGACGCGACGTAAGCGACAAGCGCTCGCCGCTATTGTCGCCCATGTTGATCATCTTCCAGTTTGGCTTTCACCATGAAGCGCCAGTTGGAAGGCGGCAACGTACCGCACATCTATCAATACTACCCCAGGCATCCCTATATCCCTTCATAACATGATACCCGCTATAATTGATATCTACATGACAAATAGTACAGCATCTGAGATCGAATACTCTAGCATTTTATTCTCGTTGATCTTCGAGCCAGCAAGCTACCACAAGAAAAGCCGGGACACCAGATCCGCGACGTTGAAGCACGTCGCGCGTCCTACAAGCACCATGACGACGCCCGCGCAGCTATTGCCGCACGTAGATGAGCTCGTGATGGAGTACCTGCTCTTCCGTGGCTTCACCAAGAGCTTCCAGGCGCTCACGGCCGAGCGCAAGCGTGACCGCACCAAGAACTTCGACGTCGAGCAGATCATCTCGCAGCTCCTTACGTTTGTGCAGACGTACGTTCCGTTCTATTATTCCTACGTATGTATACATCACCTCAATGACCTCTCTGCTCTGTAGCTACCGTATTGAGCCGATCCTGGACACGTGGAAGTTCCTGGAAGCACGGTTCTTCAGTCGTCTCGACGCCTCCTATGTCGCGGTAATTACGCCTCTGTTCACAAGGATACGCATGGGGAAATGCACTGACAACGGCGCGTTATGTATGTTATAGACTATTCGCCAGCTTGAGGAATCTTGGCTTCGCCTATACGTCGTGAATGCGATCAAGACCGGCCAGCGCGACAAGGCCATCGACTTTTTCAAGCTTCTCATATCCTTTTGCAACGCTGCTTTGCCCTCCTCTTTGCACCTCATGGACACTCTTACTGAAAACCTTAACCTATTCCTTACGCTGATAAGCTCAATGCCAACGCATCGACCAGCAACAGCGACTCGTGGCATCGCTGGTTCATCTTGCCGTACGTGCAGAATCCAGAAAGCGATCCTTACTTCCGGGTACGTCGGTCTCCTTTATTCCTGCAAACTATGTAGAGAATGGAATCGTTGACAGGGCATGTTGAGCAGAGTTTCTTCACCAAGCAGTGGCTCGAGTCCTTCGTCACTTCGTTCCGCAATTTCCTGTCGCTGATCTTCCGGAATCTTCCGCTGCCCAAGCTTCTTGCGTTCCAGATCAGTCGGCTGGAGGAGCCGTCAATCAAACTGCGTCTCAAGACCACGCAGTCTGAGTGTAATCGACTGAGGTGAGTATTAATCTGTGGATCCTAGTGGATGCTATTGCTACGTGTTGCTGACAAATGTGGGAATCATTGTAGGTCGTCGACGGCGCAGTCGGCAGATCGGATACAGAAGCTGGAAGACGCTGGCCATCAACTGTACGGCCTCGTCCAGTTAATGGTCCAGCACGCGCTCGCAGAGCATTTTGTGTCAGCAGAAGGAGCGTCAACGTCGAGTAAATCCTCCTCTGCGACGCTACAAATGATGGCGACACTGACTGAACAGCTCAAAGCACTGAGTCAGGTGTTCGGCCCAGCGACTGTCCAGCGAACGAGCCAGATCGACACGGAACTCGAAGCCGCGCTTTTGAATCCGCTGCCAGTCACGCTCAATGTCATTACGCCTCCTGGAGCTGGCGATCTGGACCAAGATGCCGATTCTTCATCGTACAAACCAACGGCATCTCAGGTATCCTCGTCTGCCGCCTCCACTTCGTATGAGCCAGCACTCGTGGAGACGATCGCCTTGAGTGACGACGACACTGCTCATGGCGAAGGTATCTGCGCGTACGCTGATGACGGAAGTCGTTTGAGTGTGAGCCGAATCGGCCAGCAGCAAATCGCCATCTTCGATGTGAATCCGGACGGCTCATCAGCGTTAAGTGACCGCATTCGCACTGAATCCGGTGTCGTAGCCGTCGATTGGGTCGCTAAGTCTGAGGTATGTGACTCTATTGCAACACCATCGATTTCTGAGTAACTGATTGGTGTTGATGTGGCACAGAGTATCCTCTTCGCTCTGCAGGACGGCACCATCAACGTATGGGACACTGAGGCCAAGGTCCGGACGTTCATCATCTCACACAGCTCAGACGAACGAAGGCCGACGCATGTAGCGTGCGCTCGCTCGAAAGCGATCGGTGCCATTGTCTTGGCTGGTATATCGCCGACTTCATCGGTAGACTCGGTGCTGTCGACTCGCATCCAGTTCTTTGCCGTCGAAGATCACGCTATGCGAGTGCTCTCATCCGTGGAACTCGACAACGGTTTCACCGTTGCAGCGCTTCGTTGGTCTGATGATGCGTCGGTGTTGGCGGCATCATCTTCAGATGGGCGGGTTGCCTTCCTCCGTCCTTCGAGTTCTCGAGTGCTCAGCACGTGGCAAGTGCCAAGGGATACCTCTGACGTCACGGGTCTGGAGCTCACGTCCCTCGGCCAGTCCATACTGATCGCCAGTCAGCACCCGTCGGATGGTGATCAAAGGTCCGACAGGCGCGTGTTCGAATGGTCCGTTCGTGGCGTGATGGTGAACTCCGATACGGCTCCCGATGCATCATACTCCCTACCCAAGGAGTTAGCCACCGGTGGTGGAGCTGGTGGCGTGAGCGTCCAGATCAGGGCTCTGGGCGAGAGTTTTGTCGTGGTGACCAACCACGAATCATCTGAAGCAGAAGGCAGCGCACTCGTTCTTCTCGCGGTAAGTGGCGCTGGTTAGAATTGTAAGTTGTTCCTGTGCTGACAGTTTGGTGGCTTTCTTGATAGCGGGGACACGCCAACCCGACGAGCACCGTCGTCCACGTCTCCAGTCTCATCGATAGTGTGGCGTGGCATCCGGAGGGGCACTTCATCTCAGCAGTGACGAGTACAGGTGAGCTCATGACGTGGAAAGTTGGAGAATAGAGGGGAAAGGTACGCCTCCATAGAATACAGGCTCTTTATGCTCTACTCTGTGTCTGTGTGTATGAAAACGTGCAAGCGTGGCTCCGATGCGGAAGAGAAAGAGATTGAATCGAGATCAAATATCGGGAGTGATCACGTCGGTACCGGGCGTCAAAGGAACGCCTCCTCCCGCGCCAGCGTCATGTTCGTGAGCAGGCTTCGACACCGGTACGCTCGCGACGAACACGCGTAGCTTCTCGCTCATGAAGTACTGGCCGGTCGCCTTGTTGATCTCGCGGTCTTCACAGAAGCAGATCAAGATCGTGTCGATCGCCATCTCGTACACACCCAAGAACGTCGACGCCACAAACCACGCAAGCAAGAGCGTGAGCAGGATGGGTGCCATCGGCGACGAGATCTCCTTCTCGCCGCCGATGCCGTACTTGGCCTCGTTCTTGTCCAGAAACGCGAACATGATGATGGCACAGGCCATGGCAATGGCGATCTTCGCGGCACTCAGCAGCAAGAAGCTCACGAGCGACACAGTCGCGATCTGCGCGGCGTTGGTGAAGATCGTCTTGAAGGCGTCTTTCGCCGATGAACAGAAGCTGCCGCCCTTCATGGCGATCATGATGTAGGCGTTCTTGGACAAGAATTTGAGGCACTTTTCAAGACACCACATGCAGCACTGCACGATCTTTAGCAGCACCTTGACCACGAGGTTGCTCTTCTGGAGCTCCTGGGTCTGGTGGTCAATGTACAGCAAGATCGCACGGATGAACTGGACGATCGCGATGATCAACGAGCCAAACGCAAGCGAGCCGAAGTGGTAGCGGAAGCAGTTCTTGAACGAGTACGCGATCGGGAAGCGGCCCATTTCCGTCGCGTTCTTCTCTCGACTCCAGTAGTAGCGGCAGATCGCCCCTGCGATCGTAGTCATGCTGATAGCGTTGATCAGTTGATTGGTCCACAGGAAGCCGAAGAAGTGGTACGCGAACAGAATGCGCATGGCGTCATTTGCGTCGACCTTGCTGAGTGCCGTCGCGCCCGCACTCGCGACAGAGCCGCCTAGTTTGTTGAGACTGATCTCGCCGGAGCTGTAGATGTACGCAGCGATGATCGCCGAGTAGATGAACAACGCCATGAGCATCAGGAACGGGATGATGGGGAACAACACCAACAACGGCAGCCGCTGGATCGCCCGCGAGGCCTCCTTGATGATGCCGACCGAGATCCGGATCTTCTTCTGGAAGAAACACACCAGAAGGAACGCCACGCCCGTCAAGGCGTACGAAATGTACGCGACGTACGCGTAAACTTTCTTTTTGTCTTCGCTCGCGCGCAAGTTTTCTGGAATCTGGAAGCCGTTCTGCGCCGCTGTGACGACGCCTGCGTCGGCCAGACTGGACGACAGCCTCGCAATATCGTCGTTGCTGATAATACCGGCTTTCGTGCTCACCATGAGCGCGAACAGCAACAGCATGAGCACAAAACTCCAGAGCGTGACCCAGACCATGCATCCTGCCATGTACTTCATCAAGAAGATGAACACAAAGCCCAGCGCCAAGGCCGCCACGCCACCAAAAGCCAGGATGAGCTCCCACGAGTTCTGGATGTCACCGATCGCACGGCCAATCATCGCAGCAGCGGTCTGCAGCTTGTCGTAGATCGGATTGTCCTGTGCTGGTCCCTTGGAGTCCGAGATCACACGCACTTGCTTGACTTCACACAATTCGTTGGGCGTTTTCACGCCCTTGGCGTCCGTGGTGTAGTATTTGGGCTCATCACCAGGGTAAATACACGTCTCGACGGTCGTGGAGTTGGTCTCCGTCATCTGGATACAGCGGTAGAAGACCTTCTCGCTAGCCATGGCAACGAACCAGCACTGCTTCTCACCCAGCAGCTTCTCGGTTTCACTTTTACGAGCCTTGACACGGTCTTGCTCGGTCTTGAGACTGGCCTCGTCCGCCAGCTTGGTCTCGAACTCGTAGTTGCAAAAGTACGAGTACTGGTCAGGGCACGAGGCCACACAGACGCCGTAGAACTCGAAGTCCGTCGGTGACTTGAGGCTGCTGTCCATCGACTGCTCGAGGATGTCCTCACTCATCCGTGGGTAGAACGTCAGCGGCTTGCTCTCCATGTCGCCAGCACCGCAGGTGTCACCGTTGTAGTCCGTGCCGTACAGCAACCGCTTTGGCTCGCCGTTTATCACGCCGACAATCGCCACGACGATCATGCCGATCCAGAACACGCCGAAGAGGATGCTGCAGAGCACATCGCGGCACTTGCGCGACCCGGCTGGCGCCACTCCTGTCTTGTTGTCATGTCCGTACGCGTCCGTGGACGACACAGGCTGCTTGGAACAGCACCCCATCGTCTTCTACTTGATAACCTGCCAGCCGAGAATGTACTGTGATGTTGGCTGTGTATCAGCGACCTCGTGGCTCCTCTGTTGTGGCAGTTGCATGGGATGTGAGAGTGAAACTCCACATACTTCCAGGACCTGAGACATGGTGACGCCACCATGACTTGCAGTTCCGGAAACCGTTTCTTTATATGGAGCTTTCAAAGCGAGCAGATCACTGCGTTTCCAATCCACCACAAAATACGATGAAGAGTCTGACGATCCCCGCAAAAGATGCCAAGCTGATCCACCATCGCTGGGCGATGCATGCTATCCAAGCACTTTCCCAGCGTGATGCCGAGTTGCTCACACGCGTGTTTACGGAGATCAAGGAGCTGCCAGCGAATGCTGTCGACACGCAAGTCAAGACGTTTGGCTGCGGTGCTCCCATGCAATTCCACGATTACGGTATCGGATAGTTCACTTCGAGCCTGCACACGTGCGGGCTTCATACTGATGATATGTTGGTGATACCGTCAATGGACTAGGATTCTTTGACGGAAGTTGTCAGGGGTACGCGGCTCCGATGTTCGAGAAAGTCGTCGAAGGAGACTCACTTCTGCTGATCGCACTGCGGCAGCACGATCCTGAAAGTGCAAAGGCTCTGATCAATTGCCAGGCTTCCCTTGATCTGTCGAATCGGCTGAAGGAACGACCCATCGACATTCTATTTGGCGTCTACGCTACGCTTCAGCTCCACAAGAAACGAGCAGCCGATGCGACTGAATCTCAGGCTCGGCACTCTGCTGACGGAGTCGTCAGCCAACAAGCCCAGTACCAAGAGGTCTTCGATTTGATCGACGATCGTCTTCAACGCCACTACGACGAGCTGCGTGACTTCGTCGAGAGTGAGTTGTACCGTATCTATTCGACTCACGCACCCGAACGACTGCCCAAGATCGACGCTCAGATGCAGGACTTCGAGTTCAGAGAGATGGAGTTGTTAGCAGGCGTCAAGCGCAAGTACGAAACGTAAAACTCTTTGGCCAGCACATTCATCATGGATTAGCAAAACTCGTTCTCTGCAAACCATTCGATAATGTACTGCCACGCGACGTCTGCCGCCCCAACGTGGTTGTGTTGGACTTGATTCAGCATGGCCGTGACCTCGGACGCTGTCAAAGCCATCACAGAATTCGTCGCGTCGATATCTTCTGCTGTAGGGACGAGTGTGACGTGGAAGCACGACTCTGTTGCTTCGAACCAGTACTGGGCAAGGTAGTAGCGCAAGCTTTCGAGTCGCACACCACGTTTCCGGTGTCGTCCATTTACCAGTGCAGCGAGCTGCTTGCACAACACGTGATGGAACTGTTGGGTTTCGTGCTCCGACACGTCCAGTCGCACCGAATCCATCTCGGGTGGTGCTTCGTCGTCGAAGCCGTAGTCTTCAGGTGGTGGGCACGACTCACTGGGCATTGTGGAAGGACAAGTTCGAGGACGAGGAGCTGGTCGATGTGAGGGCCGGGCCTTCTCGTCTCTCGCTGTTGGACTCGGTGACTTGATCAATCGAGACGTGATCAGAAGCTGGGGGACGTCTTCGAGAAGCTGGACGTTTAGGACTTGCACCAGCTTCAGAAGCAAACGCTGGAGCTCGTCTTCAGCCAGCAGCGACGAAAGACGGGGGAAGTTTCCCATTCCTGTCAGCGTCGACACTGTCTCCAGCTTAATCCTAACACGTGATCAAAGATGTTTGAGTGACTCAACATCAAAGAGTTTCAGGTTCAGCAGATCACTTACATCATTTCCAGGTCGTCGATTTCTTGTGCGACTTTCTCCAGCGTGTCCAGTGCAATGAGGCAGTCACCTTCGACCTCACCCTTCCATTGGCCTCGCACGACTAGCCCTCTGTGATCAAACAGTGAGCTTAGCTTCAATCAGTAGTATGATCAGCAGTTTAATATGAGAACGTACCGGTCGCCAGGTTGGACCACTCCACTCGCTGGATCACGCATCTCAATCTGCAGCTCCTCGACTGTGATCTCCACGCCCTTGCGCGTTGTCGCCTCCAGTAAGACGAACGACTCGCACTCGACGATCTCCGACTCGTCGTACTCTTCCTCATGGTCGATAGTGAGCACGTCCACACTATCAGAGGCTGCTGATGCTGCTTGGGACTGTTTTGCTTGCAGTCGATCTCCTCGTCCTTGAGCCTTCATTCCGTGGCTCGTCTTGGGCTTCAGCGTAGGCAATCCGTCCCGCGTCTTGACTCTTCTTGCAACCAATGGGCTTCGTTCTCTCACCTGGGAGTTTCCATCGGCAGTCTTGGGCAGCAGATATCCTACTGTTCCATTCTGGTGGAGATGTTGGAACTTGGTCGCTGTGTGCTGCCAGTCCGAGTCCCATTTCTTGGTATTGTAGTACGGCTTCTGAGCCTTCAGTCTGTCTTTCATCCGTCGATTTTCTTCGTCGATCTTCGACTGCTTCTGCTTCTGGACGCCTCTGTTAATCAGTGTTGACTTCTTACAGGCATTGCCTCGGCCCATAGCGAACTCAGGCGACAGATAGCAGTCGACCATTGGCGTTTGGGACGAATCCAGGCGGATGCCTGGCATGTGAACGTACGCGGGGCTGTGGATCGGCTTCATCAGTAGTTTCTTGGGGGACTTGGGACCACGAGGCGACAGCAAACCAGGAGGGGGAGACGCTGGTGTACCCGACGCCAGCACGACGTTCTCTTGTCGGTTGAGGATGCGCTCCATCTTGGCTGCGAGCCGCTGGTTCTGCATGAAGATGCCCATTTGCCGCTCTTTCTCGAGCTGCAGCCGCTTGCGATTCAGCGATAAGTGCACTTGGCGAGGCGGCTCATTGCTGTCCAAGTACACTTTGGACGGCGACTGGCACGTCGGCAGGATGGTCTGCAGCTTGGTTTGGTGGATCGCATGCTGCCGCAGCACCTCGCGCTCGTAGCACAGGCGATTGTCAAACGCGATCTTCTTGTTCATGGCTCAAACGGAGACTGTGATGCAGCCGCCGACTCGAGAGGAGACCAACGCGCGACCGACTCAGACGTTTAGAGAGTCGGCTTCCATGAGCATCCAAGGCTTGGTTGAGGTACTTAGCGTGCAGCGAGGACATGGCTCGGTGGGTATAATTGCCCGAGGGCGAGTGAAAATAGCATCACTGGATACGGCCCCAACAATCCCTGTGACGCCTTGGGCGTCGATCAGTGATGCAACAATCAATCAAAGAGGATCTAAATCACCCGATGCATCATTCCGAGCTGTCGGATCGACGGCAATAGCGATTGATGCGTGTGCATGGAGCATCGATGTGTGTGACAACATCATTAACGTCTCCAACTCGAGCTCACGTTGAAGTCACTCGCAGGTGTCACTCAAACGCGGTATTCTGGCTCTCTCCGTGTACTATATTAGTGTCTTAAGTCCTAAAGTAGCACTAAAGAAGGTCATCATCACAACGTCACTGTCCGCGTGGAAGTCTCAATTGAAAATGGGAATCCCACGTACCATCATGGAGCGCGCCGATCTCCTCGTGCTGGCGGCGTTTGCTCTGCACATCGCGCTCTGTCCGTACGCCAAAGTAGAGGAGAGCTTCAACCTGCAGGCGATCCACGACATCCTCGTCTTCGGCGTGCGTGACGTGGCGCCGTACGACCACCTCGAGTTCCCCGGCGTCGTGCCACGTACTTTCCTCGGCGCGTTGGCCGTCGCGTTTGTCTCGAGCCCTGTCGCGTGGCTGTGGAAGCTGCTAGGACTGAAGAAGATCGTGTTGCAGTATGCAGTGCGGCTCATGCTCGCGTCGCTGAACTTCGCGGCGCTCAAGTTCTTCAAGCGCAGCATCGCCGGACGATACGGAAAGGTATGGATGTCTAGACTAGTACATCACTGTGCATGGACTTACGCGCTTACTGTGTGTGGTATAATAGGATGCCGCGCGCTTCTTCATGCTGATCAGCGGCTGCCAATTCCATTTGATGTTCTACTTCGGCCGCACGCTGCCCAACATGTTCGCCCTCGTGAGTCTCCCTATATATGTCCATCAATTAATCATCCGATTGCACACATTGATGCTCCTGTGTTTGATGTTATGAACAGGCACTTGTGCTCTGCGCGTACGCGTACTGGATCCGCAACGACACCAAGCCTGCCATCTTCCTCTTCACCTTCACGATCATCGTGTTCCGAGGCGACACGGCCGTGCTCTTCGCGCCTATTTTACTGTGGATGCTTCTCCACTGCAGTGACCTCGCGCAGGTTTTCCGCATCATCCTGTGGGGGATCGTCGCGACAGCAGCATCACTGGCGCTTACTATCGGCGTGGACTCGTACTTCTGGGGGCGATGGCTCTGGCCAGAGGGTGAAGTGGTGTGGCTCAACACCGTCGAGAACCGCAGCCACGAGTGGGGCGTGTCGCCGCCGTTGTGGTACTTTCACTCGGCGCTGCCGCGTGCTCTTCTCGCAACTGCTCTGTTGATCCCACTTGGTGTTAGGTACGTTTCCTGATCAGGAGCCGTGGTGGGCTGAAGAGTGAGTACTCACTGATATTGTCTGGCCTGTAGCTCGCTGGTGCCTGCGATCGTCACGAGCTCCTCGTGGAAGCAGCTCCGCCTGGCGTTTGCCCTCGCGCCGCTGATTGATCGATCTGTGTGGACGTTTGTGTGGCCCATCGTCGTGTACTTGGCGCTGTTCTCGATCCTTCCTCACAAGGAACTGCGCTTCATCTTCAACGCGATCCCGATTCTCAACATGGCAGCGGCAGTGGTGAGTTGGACGCAGAACGAAGCAGAACTTGCTGTATCAGTAGACTGACCTGACTGATCTGTTTGTGGTGTTTGCCGAACCCAGGGTGCATCGAAGCTCTACCACAAGAAGGTACGGAGACTCGCTCTGCTACTCTCACGTCACAGCAACTCACCCTCACGCTCGTGGTTGTAGAACGTCTTGCCTCTCCTACTTGTTGCTGGCTGCTTGGTCGCTACGCTGCTCGGCTCTGTGTTCTTCTTCATGGCTTCCAAGATGAACTACCCAGGTTTGAGCCCAACCCAATCTACCTGAGCTACATACAGACTCTGGTATTGATAGTCTACTGGCATGCAGGTGGCCACGCGTTCGCTCGTCTGCACACGCTCAACGTTGACAAGCGAGACGCGCCTCTCACCGTCCACATTGACGTCCCAGCCGCGATGACCGGTGTCTCTCGCTTTGGCGAAGAGTTCTCCGCCTGGAGGTACCGTGATGAGCTCCGCTTTGTTGTTGGGGGTCGGTCAGAACTAACGCCTTCGCTTGTTGTGTGTAGCTACTCGAAGGACGAGTCGGTGACGACGCCAGAACAACTTGCTCAGTTTGATTTCCTACTCACCGCCAAGTCTCCAGAGTCGCTGATGTCCGACTTTGTGCTCGTCGAAGCGATCCAGGCATTCGACAGCGTCCAGTACAAGTCACTGCCTCCTCGCATCCACACCAAGGACTCCATCTACATCCTCCGTAATCGAAAAGTCTCGCAGTAGATACAGAGAACCGTAGGAAACCACAACACCGTCCACTGCAAAAACGCTGATTAGAATGAAAACATGCAAGCAACAGCACCGACTACCAACTGGTCTGCGTCCTGCCTCCATCAATCTCCACGCAGCGGCACCTCCACGTTGGTCAAGTAGCCCACGGTGCACAAGAAGCGAAGAGTCTGCTTGAGCAGTTCGACGTCAGCAGTGCCGTCTTGCGCGCCCTTCAGGATCAGCTTCAACTCGTTCATGTAGATCTCGTCGGCCGTGTCGCGCGATCGAATCCACTCGATCAGCTTGCTCTGAGCCGGGCTGCAGCGAAACTTGACCATCATCTGCGTAGTGTCAGCTGAGCCCCACACGAGCACAAACACGCCTTGGTGGTTGCTCGACTCGCTGCTGTTCGCGTGTGTACTGGCGCTCGCAGGTCGCTTCTGCTTGCGGTTCAACGCCTTCTTGGATGTGGCCGAGGCAGCGGCAACAAGCGCAGACGACGTCGCAGAAGGCGTTCCAGCTCCATACTGCGTCAGCTCATCCTTCGTGAGCACAGCCGCCAACGGATTCACGCGAAACGTCGAGCCCTGCAGAAGAAGGATGTCCTTACCACCTTGGAAGCCGTTGCGATCCGTCAGATCGAACTCGAAGATCTTGGTCAACGACTTGCCGTCCTCGGAAAGCACGATCTCTGTCGGAGTCGCACCACCCGACTGACGCAACAACTTGGGCACGACTTCAGTCGACTGCAAAGCCTGCATCTTGGTGATCGTGTCGCGGAAGAGTTGCTCAATGATTTGATCTTGACTCGCGTTAGCACACCCCAACGCGTTGAGCTCGCTCTGGCGCCACTCATCTGTCGTCACGACTTGCCGCATCGCCTCCACGAACATGTCGCCAATGCCTCTCGCCTTCAACTGAATCTGCAAGAGCACGCACGGGTGGCCATCTTCGAGGACCTCTGCTTGGAACCAGGTGCCTGGAGGCATGTAGACGACCGAGCCAGTGTCCACGACAACTTGCTGACTGGTCGTGGTCGAAGATTGCGTAGTGGAGCGGGCTTCTTCGTTCATGTCTTCATCGTCGTCACCTTGGTCACCCGTGAAGTCGAACGTGCTGCCGACCGGAGGTGCAAACGCCATGACATTCGTGCCAACTTTGGCTGCTGAGACCAACGCCTTGAGTTGCTGAGCCAACTGCGGCACGGGGCCGAACGGCGTGTGGACACAGGTCGGTGGGTTCTTCAGGGAGCCTCGCTGCATCTTCCATAGCAGCTTGCCTTGCAGACACACGACGACAGTATCCGACTTGTGGAGCTGCCAGTCCAACTTGAACCGAGCTTGTGAGCAGACGAGCTTGACGTCGTGTGCGTCGGTCGACACAAACGGACCGCAGCCCAAATCTGTAGCGAGCCGGGGGACGAGCATTTGCACGACGGTCTCTGGCGGGCGGAACGCGATCGGGCGGCCATTCTCGTAGGAGGATAATGCGTGTTCTCTGGATGTCAGCACTTGAGCGAACGATTGGTCGGCGCCAGTCTTGGACTCTCGCAGCTCCGTAAATGTCGTCCGTATGGGCGACACCTCCAGCATCTTCTCCACGTTGAGCTCACACAACGCGTCTCGCAACGCACGGAAACGAGCCGCAGGTCCGCGCACAACCAACGGCTTGCCACGGTAGTTTTTCTGCATCTCGTCAGCCTTCTGCGGAGAGCCGAAGATCCAAGCACGCTGCGTCTCAGCGTCCAGAGCGAGAACATTTTCCACCGTGAGCTCTTCGAAGCGACGCTGGATCTGAGCTCCGCTTCCACTCGCAGCTCCCTTACCAAACAGAGTCAGAGCGGTCTTTGGACGCTTGTGGTTGGCCTGCTCGCCGGTCGAAGTCTCAGCGCGTCGCTTGGTCGGCGTCACCGATGCTTCACCCACGGACGCCTTATACACGTCGCACGAGCCCAAGTGCTTTCTCGCCTGATCGAGGCGCAGTACGAACTCGCCTTTGCAGTGCAGACACATCATTTGCTTCGCCTGTGAGGGAGGTCCAATAGGGACGAAATGCTCCATGGGATCGTCGTCGCGTTTGGCCGTCAGTCGTTGAGTCGGCGCTGAAGGCTCACTCGTGGTAGTCAGAGCGGTGCTCGTAGCTGAAGTCCCCGCCGACGGCGTGACTGCTGTCGACGCCACCACTGTCGACGCCTCCGCATCTGAACCTTCCGCCTTCGAACGCTTTCGCGTTCGAAGACCGAATGGGTTCTCCTGGTCAGTCGTGATGACTCCCCCCTCGAGCTTATCAAGCTCATTGTTGATACGGCGTTTCGCAGCCGGCTTCTTCGGCGGAGTTAGAAGAAGATGGGACCCCTGCTTGTCATCGCGCATGGTCGACTGGTCTTTCGGAGTCTGCTTGAGCGGTCGGCACTTCTTGCGGTGAGCCGTCATGCTGCTTCCGCGATTTGAATACTCTTTCCCGCAGAGAACACACTCGACACGGCCGTTCTTCTCGTCGACCACGCGGAAGAGTGAGTTCGGCGTGCTGGCTTGGGCAGCTTCATCTCCATTCACGTCCGACACCGCGCTTCCATTTCCAACGGAGCCTTCTTCCGCAGCTTCATATTCACCCCCACCAGCACCCGCGGCATCATCGACACGGCCAGTATCCATGTCTTCGCCTTCAACACCTTTGTCTCCTGCATCAGACGCAACACGAGCTTCATCTCGCTGGTTCACAGTCTCCGACGGATGATCATCACCACCAGACGCGACGGCACTCGCCGCTCCCTCTTCTTCTTCTTCATCTGGGCGGTTCTTCTCCACCGCGTATCTTGGAAGTGGTGCAGTCACATCAAGGATGCGATCGTGTCAAGTCGCGTGGGACTCTGACTCAACGAGCAGCTGCGTCTCTTCGTCGTCGTCCGCGCTCTCACCGTCACCGCCTCCAACTTCCTT
>JAADXE010000519.1:0-22444 GCA_023337545.1 Pythium coloratum | reverse complement strand
TGGCCAAAACCCGTTCCATCTGCTCCAAAAATCTCACATCACAATAGTAGCCGGTCAAATGGAGCTCTTCGATTGGATACAAATTAGTGTCTTTTGATGAGACCTCTACAGCCGAGAAAGTACAATGAACCCTGTGCACAGTGACACCCATCAAGGAACATTTATTGTGAAAAATCATATCATCATATTTAATATTGTATCCGAGATGTATTCTCATATTAAATAACCGGTATGTCTGATAGAGTACCACAGGGTCACTGTGCACGGGGTCACTGTACTGTACCGCGGGAAAGGCCACACTCATCAAGTCTGTTTCCCCGCAACCTTGGTGCGTGCGTTCTGTCCGGCGTCAGCGTCTTGCTACACGCGGCCTTCACGTCCGTCTTGACATTCGACCACCGACCGCATTCGCACCACCACAATACAATGGACGCGGCGCTTGCATCTCTGGGGCTGGTGGATGCGACTGGCGCGAGGACGCTTGCTGTGGGCGGCGCCGTCGCCGCTGCTGCTGTCGCTGTGCTTCTCTCGTCAGGCAAGAAGACGCAGGATGGCGCTCGCAAGATCCACGTGCCCAAGTCAACGCTGCCTGTGCTGGGGAACGTGGTGGATGCGCTGACGAATGCGCACCGCCTTCACGACTGGCTCAAGGACCACAGCGTCGAGTTCAACGGCGAGCCATGGCGCTTCGCAGTCCTAGGCCAGCCTGACCAGATCATTCTCAGCATGCCCGAGGCGATCGAGGAAGTGTTGGTCAAGCAGTTCGACAAATTCCCCAAGGGGCCCACCCACATCGACATCATTTCGACCATGTTTGGCTTTGGATTGCTGTCTTCGGACGGCGAACGCTGGCATCACCAGCGCAAGACGGCGGCCAAGTTCTTCTCGACGAGTGTTTTGCGAAGCTTCTTGAAGTTGTCGATCCACAAGGGCGTCGGACGAATGGATGCGGTTCTCAACGAAGCGGCTGCGAGTGGCGATGCCGTGGACCTGAAGAAAATGTTTCACGACTTCACGCTCGACACGTTTGTTGAGATGGGACTCGGCGCGGATCTCAACTGCGTCGGCACGAAAGAGAAGAATCTCTTCCAGGCAGCGTTGGACGTGGCTTCCCCTGTCACGTGTCTTCGCTTCCGACGCCCGACGCCGTACTGGAAGTTTGAAAGATGGCTCGGCGTCGGACCGGAGGGCGAGATGGCGCGTAGTATGGAGACGATATACAAGTGGCTGAACGAGGTCGTGCAGCAAAGTATTGATGCTGGCATCGCGAAGAAGGCTCAGGGTATTCGTGCCACTGAATTTACCGTGAAGACGGTGGTCGAGCTGTTCATCGAGAACAGTGACGACGATCTGGTCGGTCTGCGGAAGGGAGATCTCGTCGACTTCGTGCTCACATTCATCATCGCCGCTCGTGACACTACGGCGGACACGCTGAGCTGGTTCTTTTACGTGTTGGCTCAGCACCCAGAGGTCGAGAAGAAGCTTCGAGAGGAGATGGCAATCAATTTCGCGGGCCTGGATGAAGACACGTACCTCACCACGGAGCACATCCGCAACATGCTGTACTTGGAGGCATGTATCAAGGAGACGCTTCGCTTGTACCCGGCCGTGCCGTACATGTTCCGCCAGGCGACGGAGGACACCGTGCTTTGCGGTGACATCTTTATCAAGAAGGGAGAGAACACTGGTTTGGCTGTGTTTGGCATGGGTCGTCTGACGCGTCTGTGGAGTGAAGACGCAGCGGAATTCAAGCCTGACCGCTGGATCGACGAGACGAGTGGCAAGATCAAACAGTTCCCTGCGACCCAGTTCATGAGCTTCAGTACGGGCCCTCGCACGTGTATCGGCATGAGTCTGGCGATGATGGAGCTGCGCGTGGCGTTGGCCAACTTGCTCCACCGCTTCAAGTTTGAGGTCGACTACAAGACGAACGAGGGTGCGTACGTCGTGTCGCCGACACTGGCAATGAAGAACCCACTGATGGGTCGCCCTACTCGTATCCGCAACACTTCTGCGCAGACGACCAAGTAGGTTAGCGTGGTGACACTTGGGTTAACGTTAGTCAAGTGCCATTTTGATTTGTAAGAGCTGTTGGATTTATCGGATACCTTCACCGTGATGATGGGAATCACGGGTGTCAGCGGGACATCATCAGCCGATTGAGTGATTCGCTGATTGCCCGTGAACCCACTCACGTTTCCCGTGATCCCTCGTTCCGGCGATTCGCACTGAATCGATTATCCGAGACCCTCGGCTGATCGCTTCAGTGTGATTTCTATTGTATCCCGTTCAGAGTTCACATTGCAATGTTGGCGTCGCTGGATTTGATGGACGCCACGGCCACGACCACGATCGCGATCGGCGGCGCGATCGCTGCGATCGTAGTGGCGACTGTCGTCTCGTCATGCAACAAGAGAGAGCCGGTCGATGCGCATCGCATCCACCAACCAGACTCGACTTTGCCTGTGCTAGGCAACATGGTGGCGGCGCTTTCGAACGTCGAGCGGTTCCACGATTGGAGCAAGGACCAGTGCGTGGCGTTCAACGGCGAGCCGTGGCGGTTCATCATCCCTGGCCAGCCAGACCAGATCGTGCTGTCGTCGCCTGAAGCAGTGGAAGAGCTCCTGGCCAAGCAGTTCGACAAGTTTCCAAAGGGACCCTCACAGATCGAGATGGTGGAGAGTATGTTTGGCCGTGGCATACTGGGCTCCGATGGTGAGCGTTGGTACAAGCAACGCAAGACGGCAGCCAAGTTCTTTTCGGCCAAAGTGCTTCGCAATTTCCTCCAGCACTCTGTCCAAAAGGGCGTGAAACGCATGGAAGCGAGACTGAATGAAGCTGCTGCGACTGGAGACGCGGTGGATCTCAAGCAAATGTTCCATGATTTCACGTTGGACACGTTCGTGGAAGCGGCATAAGGGGTTGACCTCAACAGCCTCGGTACGAGCGAGCCTAGTGCTTTCCAGTCGGCGCTGGACGTCGCCTCCCCAGTCACGACGTTGCGTGGCCGTCGTCCGCGTTGGTTCTGGAAACTGCAGAAGTGGCTTGGCGTCGGAGCAGAGGGTGAGATGGTGCGAAGCGTCGACACCATCTACACGTGGCTCAACGACGTCATCAAGCAAAGCGTCAACAAGTGTATCACGCCCAACGAGACCAGTACTACGCCAAACGGAGATACGAATACCATCGTGGAGCTATTCATCGAAAGCAGTCTCCAGGACACGGACGGGGTTCTGCAAGGGGACCTAGCGGACTTTGTTCTCACGTTCATCATCGCCGCCCGTGACACCACGGCCGACACGTTGAGCTGGTTCTTCTACACTCTAGCTCAGCACCCAGAGGTCGAGAAGAGGCTGCGCGAGGAGATGGCGACCAATCTGGTCGGTGTAGACGCTGATGAGTTCCTCACCACAAACCACACTCGCAGCTTGGTGTACTTGGAGGCTTGTATCAAGGAGACGCTTCGTTTGTACCCTGCCGTGCCGTACATGTTCCGTGAGGCAACGCAAGACACGGTGCTGTGCGGAGACATCTTTGTCAAGAAGGGCGAAAACGTCGGCATCTCAACGTATGGCATGGGGCGACTCCCATGGCTTTGGGGCGAAGATGCTGATGACTTCAAGCCTGACCGATGGATCGACGAGACGAGCAGAAAGATCAAGCAAACCTCTCCGACGCAGTTCGTGAGCTTCAGTTCTGGCCCACGTGCGTGTATCGGCATGAACTTGGCGATGATGGAGCTGCGCGTGACGTTGGCCAACTTGTTGCACCGCTTCAAGTTTGATGTCGATTACGAGGCGAATGAAGGCGCATACGTCGTGTCGCCGACGCTGGCGATGAAGAACCCGTTGATGGGTCGACCCACTCGCACTTGATCTGTTCGTGGAGGTTTTCGACTGAAGAACAGCCGCCCCAACTAGCTGTCGCCAATTCATCCGCCACATTTTTAAAATGCATCTAGCCTACTCTGCCGCCGGATATCTTGAAGATCCACGGACTCCGTCCGTGGAACGGAGCATATATGAAAGTGAAGGATGAAATGTTACAACATTCGCAGTGAAGAATCCGTTGCCAGCGTGCATTGTGCTCGATGGGGAGTTGGTTCGAAAAAAAAAACCAATTTGTAGCAGCCAATCAAAAGATCAATGGAGTTCGAATATACCGGTAGTAAAGCAGTAGAGAATATCGAATGTGATGTTCCTGGGAAAATTTGGTGATGGGCTCCAAATGGGTGCGAGTGTCCAACTCGCATGTCCACGAGTCAGTCGGAATCGGATGCAACTCATTCCTCAATCCACCGCCCACCTCAGCAGTCCCCCGCTTCCCCAGTCCAATACACTTACATCATGATCCTGTCGTCGCTCTACCGCAAGGTCCAGACCAGGCTCGACGTCAAGCCTCGCGAGCACGGCATGTTCGTGCACATCGAGGTGCTCGAAGGACGCGGCTGCCTGGCGGACCTCGGCGTCCATGCTGACGACAATATCGTTGTCCGCGTGGGTGAACCTGACTCGTGGGCAGGCGTGAGCGGCATGACGTCGACGACCATCGAGTCGCCGGTGCTGGCCACGCCCATTGGCCTCGCGCTGCCGCAGAAGCTGGCCGAAAAGATCAAGCACCAGATCACCAAGCGCGCTGTCCACAGGAACACGGACAAGTACCAACTGCGGCTGTACGTGCTCAAGCACGACGGCCAGCAGGCCAAGTGGCTCGGTATCGTAGCCTTCCGCCTGCTCAGCTTGACATCCGGGTTCGTCATCGAACGTTGGGTGCCCATGAAGCCAGCGACCAAGACCGAGGCAGGAGATCTGCGTGTCCGCATCCTCGTTCGAGACAGTGAAGAAGATGCCGTACGAGTGCTGGGTGTGCCTCGCGGTGTGATCCATGACGTGTCGGAAGGCTGCTGCTGTGACGCGTGCGACCCGCAGTTCAGGTTGGCGAACCCGACGATCGAGTACTTTGACTTTGACGAGAAGCACGGGATCTCGGCAAAAGCTGGACGAGTCATCGCGAGTGCATTCGGAGCACCATAGTAGAACGCTCGTATCTACTGGAACGTGGTAGTAGGCCACAACACCACGATCAAATTTGTATGAATACTCTCATTTTGTTGTTACATCATCATTTCTTTATGTCTTCCGTGATGCTTTTCGCTTGACGAACCCTACGGCGCGTTGCTGCTCTTCTTCTTCTTCTTGCTCTTCTTTGCCTGGCCCGTCTTCAGCGAGGCTTCGACCGCGCCTGCAACTTCTTGATCATGAGGTTTCTTTGTATCGTTCTTGTGTCTAAACGTCGCGTTCCACTGGCTTCGTTTCGCTTGCTGCATCTCCCGCTCGCCAAGCTCGTCGGTGCGACCGCCACGGTCCGGAACCTGCATCGGCACACAAATAAACTTGTCAGCCGCTGTGTCTTCCGTGCGATCGTCAAAGGAAAACTCACTGGTCCAATCACAAGACTTCGCAAGCGCGCACCGTCTTCGAGTCTTGCCTCGTGTACGACTGGTGAGTCCTCCAACTCAGATGCGAGGATCGTGTCCAAGTCGGCTTGCCGTGGCTCACACGATAGCTGAGACCGTAGGTCTTGGAGCTCTTCCATCATCTGCTCCTCCACGTCGGTGCCTCGCTTGGACCACGTGAACGATTGCAGCGTGACATCCAGTCGCTCGATCGTGAGTTCACGCCGCGTACGATAGTCGACACGGAGCAATGCATTCAGCTTGTCCAGTCTGTTCGTGCTCTCGTTGTCCAAGCGAATCGTCTTGGGACTCACTTGCTCGCTTGTATGTGAAGTGCGGCGTTCACTTCGCAGTCGCTCCGTCATTGTCTTGACCGCTTCGACCAACAGCTCGTCGTCTGCATCTGCATGAATACCTGTGATGCCTCACATAGCATCAATCAGCTCCTCTCGTCCAATCTGGCGCTTCTCAAGTCCCGGCTCGTGGATCTTTTCGTCTTCGCAGCTCAACTTCCAGACACGGAGCCTCACTTCTTCCAGCTCACTCAAGTACGCGTCGATCGTGAAACACCACCGAACGGCCGCCTTCCGCATCCCAGTGAGTTGATCAGCGTACACGCTACTATCCGAAATCAGTTCGTACTCGTCAGCGATCACTGCGACCTTCTTCCGCGGCCACATCCCCACAAACGTACGAGGCAGAGGCACAGGGAAGGCACTAGCTCGCTCTCCACTACGCTGGAGACGTAGCTGGTAAGCCAGTGACAGGCTCAACTCGAACCAGTCAATCGTCGTTGTTTCTTCACTTGCTGTGCCATCGTCGCTGTTGCCTGGTGAGCTTTTGTTGCCGCCTTTCTTCTTGAATCTGCTCGTGTCGAAGCCCAGATCCACGCTCCGATTCAGTAGCTCCTCCTGGAAATGCAGCCACTGACGCAGCAGCTCAGGTTCCTTCTCAAGCAGCGCGAGCACGTCGAGTCCGCGGTCAGTCGCAATGCGGTCGAGTTCCTGGAGACGCGCGAACATCTTTCCGTGGGCAAATGAGCTCTTTGTAGTGCAGGTTCAGCGAGTCAAAAATATCGAACGAACGAAGATACGCAACTTCGTCGCAACATAGCTTCTATTTGCTTATATGAGTAGGTTTCCATGAAGTTCAATGGTCATATTCGTCATCTTCCTCTTCGTCGTCGTCGTCCTCCTCCTACTTCATTAAGCTCTCGCCATTATCCTCCAAGTCAAGGAGCAGCTCTTCGATAACCTGAAATCTGTTCCCTCGATTCTGCATGGATGAATTCCGGGTCCTTCCCTTTGGGCATGCTCGTCGTGACGATTGTGAAGGAGATCAAGAGCTCCAACGGGGATCTGTGAGCTGCTCAGTGTGTGGTTCCGATCTTCACAGTTACCATCAAGGCGAAGCGCAGTGTTTAGCGTAGTACGTACTGTACAATGCAGTAAATAAAGTTTATTAGTCCGAAAACTCTTCCATGTCCTCACCGATCTCATCGCCATCCACCACGTCGCTTTCGTCCCAGCGTTCTGCTCCAGAGCCTTCAGATCCTTCACTGTGGACGCGCTCCGCATCGTCATCGAAATACCCTTCATTCGACTGGACGCGTCCTGGGCCGCGTACCATGTGGTCGTCCTCACTGTCCTCTGATCCATTTCCATGGTCACCAGAGACGTCATGCGAATCTGCTCGCCCCACATCGTACGGATCACCGCTGACCCAGCGAGACTGCGTAGCCTCATCGCCGTCTTCTTCCCCGCCGTCCACTTCAATTCTCTCCGAGTCTTCGTGGCCAAAGGTGCCATCTTCCTGGTCTTCGTCGTCATCTTCGTCATCTTCGTCATGGAAGATTCTCGACGTCACTTGGCGCAGTCGCTTGTTGCTCGTGAAGCCGCGCGGGACGTGGACACGCTCACTCGAGTCCTTCGATTCTTCGTCTTCCTCCATTTCGTCGTCTTCTTCGTCCTCATCGCTCTCGTAGATAGCTCGCGATCGCTTGGCTCCACCAACGCGCTCGCCAATCACCGCAGAATTCTCGTCCACGTTCTGATCAGCGTTATCATCGTCACCGCCAACACTCTCTTCGGCCGACAGACCCTTGCTTTCACCGTCACTATCGCTGTCGTCGTCAACGATCCGTGCTCGTTTCCGGGACAAGCGACTCGTTGGAGGTGCTGAGTGTTCCTCTAGATTTGGATCGGATTGAGACCGTCCGCGGGTGGATTCGCCATCGAAGACGTGGTCTTGGCTGAACTCTTCCTCCTCCTCTCCATCGTCGTCATTTTCGTCTTCATCTCCGTCATGGTCGTGTTCATCTTCTGCGTGATGTTCGTCGCGAACTTGTCGTCGCGTGCGTTCACTCTCGAGTCTCTCCATCGCCTCCTCTTCGTCCTCGTCACTATCCACCCACACGCCTTCGCTACCATGTTCACTTCCAGAAAAAGCGCCTTGGTCGACTCCTTGTTCGCCAGCCTCATAGTCATCGGCAACAATGAACGAGTCGTCGGAGCCTGATTCATCGTCATCATCTTCGTCATCGGACTGCTCACGTTGGCGGCTTCGCCGTCCTCGCCCACGCTCACCAGCTTGGTCCAAGACAAATCCGCGTCGTCTTCGATCGTCCACTTCGTCACCGAGTAAATCGTCGATTTCCTCGCCTGGTTCTCGCAAATCCGTGGTGATCATCAAGCAGACTTCGTACAGATCGTCCGTGAACTGGAAATGGTACGTGCCTTGCAGGTACAAACACACATACACAGTCAGCCTAAAAGATCAAACTCGTTTCGTCCAACAAAAAGGACTCACCTCCAGGAACATCCAAACGGAGAGCTGGAAACGTCACAATGCCCTGGTTGGCACCACGCACTCGCTCCATCAGAACGTTTCCCTGTGTGCGCAATACACTTCCTGTCAGTAGTTGCCACGGTCACTGTAAACAGAGAGATCAGCCGACGTACCGTGTTGTCCAACACACGGAGCCGGATCTGGTTGTAGTAGCCCGAGATGATCAGCGCATCGTCGTCGCCATCGTCGCTTGTGAAGAACGGGAAGCCACCATCCATATCTTCGTCCTCCTCCATCTTCAGCACAGCGATCGAACACTCTTGGTGTTCATTATACAGCTGGAACACGCTCGGAAACTCCATGATCGCCAGTCCTACTCGCATCGAGTGGTAGCCGTCGGCGTTGGCGTCTTCTCGGTCCTGTACGACGTTGCGCATGATCTGCAAATGGCCATCAACAGTATTCTCTCGGCGCAGCTCGGGAAACCGATCTTGGTGTGGACGATGAAGCATCAAATCCCCCTCGTCGTCCGATGAATGGCCGTCCATACCAGCGTCTTCTTCAGGATGCATCTCTTCTTCGTCGCTGTCCACGTCCTCGTCCTCGTCGCCCCAACGGCGTCGAGCCCGTGGCCGTGCTTGGACTCTTGTAGCCGCCTGCTGAAGAGCCGCCATGCGCCATTTCGCGTCAAACTGGTCGTACTTGTGCGCGTAGTCGTCGTCTTCTTCCTTGGTTTCTCGCTCGCGCATCGCCGGCACGAGCAGCTACAAACACATAACCGAATACACTCCATCCGTCAGAATCATAGAGTCATCACAACATCAAGAAACGACCGGGGCACCAACCTGGATGACGTTCCACAGCGTCACGTTGATGCTGAATACTGGTGTGTTCACTTCGCCTTCGTGGATGCTCTTGGGCAGCACGAGGCTTCGGCAAATCGGACACTGGGTCTCATGCACCTCCCGCGACAATAGAAACTCAACCAAACACACACGGCAGAACGAGTGGCCACACGGAGTCGTCACAGGCTGCAGCAATACCACACAATCACAGTTAGCCACGGCATCTAGTAGGTATTCAGTAGAAAGGGCGACGTACCTTGCAGAGGACTTCGTGGCACAGCGTGCACTGAAGCTCGGCTTCCACGCTGACCGAGGTCGTCAGACCATTGAGAATACTCGCCACCGCGGCACCTCCATTCGCCACAGGTTCTTGCACTGACTGCTGTTGCTTTGCGGCGGGTACTACAGGCTCACGGACTGCGTTAGTGGTGGCTTCCCACCCAGTTGCTGCCAAATCGCCGTCGTATCCGTCTCTATCGTCATTCGGCGGCTCTCGATCTTCAGCAGCTTCCTCCTCTTCACCTTCCGAGCCATGTGGAGTGGTCTCGCCGACGTTTCTCCAGCGCGTATCGGCCGGAAACCCCTCATTGATGTCCGGGCCACCTGTCTCTGAAGCGCCGGCGTCGCGTGCCTCTTGCTCGGCCGTCTGATCTTCATCCGCGTCGAATCCACTGCGACCATCAGCGTATGCATTCGTTTCATCCGCTTGGTTCTCCGTACAGACCGCTACGCTCCCAGGAACCTCTCCATCGACCGCCACATCCACCGCTTCGGTGGCTGTTGGCGTCATTTCCCCCTCTTTCTCTGTTGGCTCAGGAAAATGCACCAACTGCCCACACTGAAGTGGCGATGTACCGTACCCGACAAAACCATATTGTTTTGTCCCGTGAGAAAGGCAACACAGCAAACCCAAAATGGAATGGAACGTCAGTAGGCAGCCTGTGGATTAAATACGACCAACGGTCTCTGTTGCAGCAGGCACACTTTCTCTACTTTAGCTGAGCACTGAGGCGTCTACACGGTCTCCACTTGGCTGTGGAGCTGCTCGGGTGGCGTCCAAAACAGCGAAAACAGGTTCGTGATGATCTTGTCGGCGATCGTGAAGTCGTCTGCGTCCGTGGACGACGCTGCTGAGCCGCTGGACGTTCTTCGAGCGTTTCGCATTAGCGACGAGTCTTCATTCATCTCGCTGCTGTCGACACTGCCGTTATCACTTGGTCGTCGCCGTGGATCATGTGTGGATCCTGCATCCAACACGACCTCTTCATCGAGGTGGTGGCGGGGGTGCCCAGTGAGCAGCTCACTGTGCTCGAGCTCCTCGCTGCTTGACCGGCCAAGCGGCCGTGACAAGTCCCGTTCAAACGTCAACGTCAACGGACGCAGCCCGCCTTGCAGGAGCAGCATCACGTATCGGAACGGCGCACTGTCAACAGGGTTCTTGTTCACAGCAATGAGCCGATCAAACGCCTTGATCTGTTCTGTGCGCGCGGCAGCCATGCGGGGAAGAAGGCGACGTACGGTCGCACCAGCGTCGGGCATATTGGCCTGGAAGTGGATGCCAATTGGTCCGTTTTCGTCGAACACAACGTCAAAACGACGAAGCTTGCTCTCGTCTTCACCTGTATTGCCAGTAGTTGACGTTGACAGATCGATATCCGCACTGGAAATTCGTCTGCTTGGGATCTCCACGCGGAGACGTTGCGGCGCAAACTCAGCGGGGGCACTGGATCGCTTGCTTCTTGATGAACTGCCTCGCTTGGACTTGCGGGGATCCTTCCACGTGGTGATATTTGTGATGCGATTCACGAAGAACACAGACCCAGTCGTCGTCACGCGCATCTCCCATCCTTCCGGCAGTGGTGTCTCAAAGTCCTCAACCTCGTGCTTGGTGCCGTCTTCTGGAGGGATGGCGATATCTTCACAGCTGACCGTCGAGTCAAACGAAGACGACGAGGATTTCCGGTCATACGCCCGAGTCGAGTGAGGCGACTGTTCCATACGTCCTGCAGCAGATCGAGGTGACGTAGAGGGCGCTGCCTCGAGCGTTGGCGTAATGCGCTGCAGAGCCAACGCCACGCGAGGATCTTCAAGCTCCGGAGCACACGCGCGGTCGTTTTGGCGGTAGTAGATGATTCCATTTTCATCCGTGACGCGCTCCCATGATGGCGGCAGCTCGACGTCCTTGCACAACAGGTCGAGTTGCTTCGCCTTGACGACGTACGCTCGATGCAGCAGCGTTCTCTTGTCCGCCGATGCCTTTTCCATCTGCGCCTTTTCACTCTCCAACCGCTCAATCACGACCTGTGCCTTGCGTAGCTCCTGGTCCAGCTCAGCGTGGCCTTGCACCACATGCTCCAAGGACATCCGCAGCGACAGCAGCAGCTCGTCCTTCTCCTGGATACGGATTTGCAGCTTGCGCACGTCAAAACTAGCGACATCGTTCGAATCCACGGGTTCGCTGTCTGGTGGAGTGGGGAGTCTCGACTTGAACACGTTCAGTTCAGCGTTCAGCTCCGAGATCAACGCCTTTGCTTCTCTCAGTTCATTCTCCAGCGCTTGTATCCGTTCTGCCTCTTGACTTGCATTGCGTTGGACGGATGTTACAACTGACTGGACCACCGACATTGTCTTCGACTGGACTTGCTCGGCGATCTGCGCCTCCGCCTTCCGCTTCTGCTGCATCAACATCGAGAGACTCGACCAGATCGCACTCGCTGCCTCGCCGCCCACACCTTGACCGCCTAGCGCAGCCCACAGCGACTCCAATTTGCTCTCAATCGAATCCAGAAGACGCTCATTCATCGATTGAAGTTGCACGAACTCGTCATCCTGAAGCTCCACAAACGCCGCCTTCTGCGCTGATTTCGCGAGCCAATTCTCTTCACTGTCATCCGATGCCGCCAATGCAGCTTCAGCTCGTGAATCGTACTCGCTGCTGCCGTGCGAGTACCCGTTCTTCTTCTTCTGAAACGCCATTTCGCCTAGGATCTCCACGGCGCTGAGCTCACTTTCCGGCGACGCTGAGAAGCACATCTCGTCCATGATCTCGCGCCGCTCGCGGCTCTTCTGCTGGTACAGATGCAGCAACTGGCGTCCTCTCGCGATGAGCTTCTGCTCCTTCACACTGCGTATTGCGCGGCCTCCAGTTCCATTTCCATTGACGTCGAGTTCGACTTCATGACTTCCGTTTTCGGTTTGTAGTGGCGCGACCGCACCGCCAGAGACACCATTCGATAGCTCGTGAGCAGGCGCATCTGATGCATACCCATTAGATCCTGTAGACATAGCAGAGTCGCCGTGGGACGCGCTCTCCGCGGCCATGTCGGTGCTCATTAAGGTGCCGGCGCTTGAGGATTCGAAGCTGAAAGTTGCGTGGGATTGTGGTTCCGTTTCTTTCGGCACCTCCCAACAAAATAACTCGCTCTTTGAACCCGGGTTAGGTGATATTCACCCTGTGTTATCCGATGGAATGTTGATGTGGACCACGTACATAAGTTATGAGATCTTGAAACGTCGTGCGCCGTTACGAGTTGAACGGCTGCAATTGGTCGCTGACGCTCATCATCCACGAGTCGTACGCCACGACAATGGAAGAAGAGCAGGACGTGCGGCTGGAATTCGTGGCGTCTGTGGAGATCGACGCGCACCGCATCGTGCGGTTCATCCAGGAGCTCAAAGAGGTCCCAGCGGAAGCGTGGTGTGAAGTCCAGAATGTGTGGTCCAAGCCTCAACAAGCTCAAGACAAAGAGAAACCAATGAGCAACGTGGCGACAACAGCACAGATGCGGTGCGAGCGGCGCGTGGCCGATTTCCTCTGTCAGCATTTCAGTAAACACGTGCGTCATGTATCGCAAGGAGAGCTACTGCTGGTGCGATGTCGACGAGTCTACAGCCGTATGTTCAGGTCTTGACTATTTGGCTTTCACTCTATGGATCTAACAGTTCGAGTTGTCTTAGGATCCCTCCCTGGCGATACGTTGACCAAGAGGTCACAATCCAGCAATACATCGAGACCGGAACAGCGTGGATCCGCTGACAAGGGCGTTGGGCTATCAGAGAAGGCGGACGAGAAGCGAACACCGGCGGTGTCCCGCTCGACGATGATCGATCTGCTGGATTGTCTGGGCGATCGAATCGTCGATGTGCTCGACGCTTTCCAGATGCATGCAGTACACAGCGACGATAGATCCCAGCTCACAGTGATAGGGCTCGTCCAAGCATTGGCGCAACTCAGGTGAGAGTACGTTTGTTCAATGATTCTGCTGCTCGGGAGTCTGACTGTGTGAGGTTGCGATGGCAGCAAGCAAGAGTGGTCGACAAACGACAACCCACGGCCACCGTCAACTACATCAAAAGCGAAAACCCACCGGAAAGACACTCCAGGACCTCCCAGTGACCGTCTCGCTGTCCAGAAAGTACGGCAGTTGCTGGCTCAGTTGATTGAACATGATGTGATCTCTGTCAAGGCACTTCCGAGTGCCAACGAGAGTCCATTCCTCACGTACACCGACTTCATCGCGTGCTATGTCGCCTATATGAACAGCAGTGCATCGCCCACTGCAACAATTCGTAGCCAGAGTGCCAAGATCTCCGCGGAAAAGAAATGATCAAAATCTCACCTCGCTTTCACGGTATCACTTCCAAGTATATTGTGGTTGGGCTGAACAATCTAAATTTATGCAGACTTTCACAGCGCGTTTGTGACCTGGAAGCGCACCCTTCTGCTTGAGAGGACCCTGGGCGGAGAAAGTGAAGACCCCACGCAGCACAATGACTGATCCATTCTGCTTCTCCATGGAGGTGCCATCATCGTCAAGTGGCAGCACCATGAAGCAGCTTCGCAAACCGAGACGAACTACTCGCTCCATGGAGACGCCAGGACCTGAACTAGGTGAAGTCTTTCTTGGTGTAACTGAGATTGGATTACCGGACGACGCAATTCCTTCTCAGCGCTCGGAGAGCGACGACCGTGCGCTAAGCAGATCACGCGGGCAGTCGCATCGTTCACGAGGAAGTAAAACCACTGGAGGTGCGTCGAAGAAGCAGCAAGCCTCGATCTCCAAGAAAGATGCCCTTGCCGGCAAGCAGGCACTCGGTGGTGAGGAGCTCTCTTTACGCGAGAGCACGACGTTAGCCCGACAGCAACTCACGTCGTCAGCGTCACGTGTACGGCCTTCCAAGCAACCACAACAGCAGCAGCAGCAGCCTCCTCAACAGCAGCAATCAACGCGAGGCCTGCGTCCCACCACGCGCCAAGTAACGCAAGCTCATACTCTTCACCGAGACACGTCCAGTGGCAGTGGAAGGTCTCAGGTCCATGGGAACAACAACAATGAAGACGATGACGAGCCAATTGTTGAAGAAGAAGGCAGTGTGGCTGCAAGACGAGCCCATCGAGCCGGCGCGACATCGCACCATCAGCGTGGGGCTTCCGAATGGGAAGTGCTATACGGTGTGAACCAAGCTGGTCAACTACCCAGTCGAATGGATCGCTATCTTAACGTATCCGCTGGATCTGATGGGCTAGCGGACGAGTTTCCACTACCACAACAAGACGAACAGGACTCCCCGCTCAGCGATATCCACGATGATCGTCCCCCATCTCGTCAGCGCCATGCATTCCCCACACATTTGTTGGATGCACGAGACTTTTTCTCGCCAGCCAAACACCACGAAGGTGCGACCGCCATCAGCATCACACCTTGGCACGCTGAAGAAGATGACGATGAGTCTGACAGTCCAACAAGCGTCACCCCCGAAGAAGACACTTGCCAAACGAAGCAGCCGAAGAGCGACGTACGCAAGCGACCGCCATCACGCTACATGACGAAAGCTCCTCGCGGGGATACCTCGTCTTCGTCCGCCTCCTCGACTACCAGTGACGAGCCCCAGGTCGGCTCCAGTAGTGGTGGTAGACTGTCATCGCGACGTGGCGTAGCTGGACAATGGAACCAGGCGGCCCAATACCACCACGACCCAAAGACCGATGGCTTTGCTGACCTGGACGAACGTGTGCCGCCGCCGTTTCGAGTCGAGATCACCACGGAGTCGACTCGGTCTCAGTACGTGCCCTCCGACCACCGTCGTGCTGATGAGGAACGACGCCACAGTCTCAGATCCCGGCGGGCGTTGTCGTTTGGCACGAGAGCTCAGCTCAACAAACTGCAACAAGCTCAGGAACTGTATGGCATCATTGATCAGGAAGCAGGACTACGCGATTCGTCCAAGAGAGCCTCATCGACGCGGCAGAACAAGGTGTACGTATACTCGCGCTTGACTAAGTGGAATCGATGCTCTGGCTAATGATATGAACTCTCACTACTAGGCCCTGTGAGCCAGAATGGCTTGCGCAAGATCAAGAATCAAATCCAGTCACTGGATTGACAGTTGACGTCCCACGCCCTCAAGTTACCCACCCCAGCAAACCCACAATGCGTGAGCAAGGGACAAATCGAACCGACAACAACAGGTCCACGACCAGCACCAGCAACAATACCCCAAACGCAGCGCATCAGTGGTTCCGAGCAAGCAACAACCCGTTCTTTCTGACGCCAGCAGCTCCTCCTGTCGACTGCGGATTCGATGAAATGGACGCCGACACTGCGATTGCCAACACGCCACTGTTTGCGGGTGAAGGAGACCTCATGGCCATGCCTCAGCTCTCGGACTTGTATCTCGATGACTTCATGGGCGATCCGTACGTGTTGGCAGCGCCACCAGCTCCAAGGACAGGAACCACGGCGGCCACCGTGACGGAACCAAGCTCCAAGAAACTCAACACGTCATTAGGGAAGGATTTCTTGAGTCTGTTTGCTCAGCATTAAGTCACAGATGCACGCCACCAGCCAGCCAAATGTATTCTATGATCACTCGGAGCTGTTGGATCCGTCGCTAGAGTCAGTTGCATCGCTTGCTGTAGTGTTGGCAGGCGTTGCAGTTGGAGCCGGAGCGGTTGAATACACTGGTGGGCTCACAGCGGGCGCAATCGTCACAGTCGATGCGGACGGGCTGTATGGGTAGTCGGGCATCTTGAACTGTGAGCCACTTGATCGTCCCATTTCCTCGTAAAACACGAGCGTGCTCATGATCGTCGCTCCAAACGTGCCGAAAAGGACGACGCAGCACAAGCAGCAACACACACACATCAGCTTCATGAAAACCTCTCCATCGAGAAGCTGCTTGAGCATCATGAACGGATTGACCGTGAAACGCATGCGGCCGACAGGAGGCGGAAGGTGCGGATTCTCGTTCGGAGACTCCCGTCCTTTGCCCACAGGATGCATCTCGGCTTCTCGAATCGGCACGATCTCGATTCCAACTCCGATTTTACCCTAGTCAACAAAACCAAAGCAAATAACGATTAGCTCTATCAATCAGAGCATCGCTTGGGATCGACACCGCTTACCACTGGGATCGTCTTGCCCAGGTCGCGGTCGTTGTACGTGATCGGGACCCAGGCAGCTTCATCTGGGAGGGGGCCCTTGCCGAAAACGTTCTACAATACATTTCGCGATAATCAGCACATTCGTTCAGTCCCAAGGCGGTAATAGATACCTTACGTACCAGCAGTCCACTGAGCGCCAGCTTTGCATCGGCATCGTCTCGCGCCTTCTTGGTCTGTCTTTTCTTTTCTTCGTCGATTTTATCAGCGTTCTTGCTCTTCCCGATCTGCTTTGATGATTTGTACTTTGCGCCTTGGTTTCGCATCAGCAGCGAGTTGGTTTCCTTGGTGCCATATCCTCGACTAACGAGCTCATCGTCGTCGTCATCTTCGTCGTCCTCATCGTCTTCACCCTCGTCCGCATCATCGACTTCATCTTGTCCATTGAGTATTTTGGCATCAGCGGCTTCTGAGGTGGTCTTGCCGTTGGGCCGTGTCTGTGATAGCGCCTTGAGTTCGATGAACGGGGTCACCGAGCGGTTGGTTTCGTACGCGCGTCGGATCCATTTGTACAAATCGAGTTGCGCCTCTCCGATCATGTCGTTCCACTTGACAACGTCTTTGTCCCACAGCTGCAGATGAAGGCGGCCAAACTCGGACGTTCGCATCGGGAACTCGACGGGCAGTTTGAAGCGCCAGTTCCAACATGGCTTTCCGTTCGAGCAGCGCCAGTGGATATCCGTGGTCTCCGGCTTCCCGCCTTCTATCCAGACCTTGACAAAGTAGTCGTTGATTGCGCTGTCCGCACTGTCCGTGATGCCCTCTCCACGCCAAATCACGACTCGGATCTCGAACTTCTTTGGCTCGGGAAGCTGGATGTTTGTAGGGGGAAGCAGTTTCGCTTGCTGCGCTGTGAGGATATCGACCCACACTTGCAGAATGCCCTGGGACGTCTCGCGCTTGGGGATGTACAGGTGGCGATTCTCAATAGGCTTGACGGGCACCCTCGTCAAGTTGTTGAGAGCTTTTTCCGGTGAGATACCAGGGGTATCCAGTCGCTGCCACTCACGGTGGAACCATCGATCTTCCAGGTCAATGGTCGTACTGCCAATGAAATCATCCTTTGTCGGGATGAAATCATGATCCCACACGCCGATCTCCAACTGCGAAGCGCCTGGAAGCTTGGTGTTGAACGTGTACATTCTGAAAAAGTTGGGATTCAGCGTCTCTTTCTTGTAGTTTTCGCGGTCGGATTGGATTTCCTTGCCCAATTTTATGCGCAAGTACGGGTCCGAGAAGCCATTGAGGTCCTTCGCCTGCAAGCTAAAGCCACGCAGCACGTAGACTCGCACGACGACCTCGTGTTGTTCCTTGAGTTTCTGCAAGTCGACAAGGCTTCCAGCACTCCTCTCGCCCTTGTTTCTCTTCTCCGTGACTGTAATCACGCCTTTAAACACGCCCGCTTTGACCTGGACGCGGACACGCTTGCGTTGTAGAAGCGACGGTCTCGTGAGTACCGATCGAAAAAGGGGATATGACTCGAGAGCTTTGCCTTGGAGGTAGTTCTCCAGCTCCTCGCCGCCTTTATTAATCCACCAATCGCGACCTTGTTGGTACGCGGCCACCCCAACAATCTCGGTGGTGGGTACCGCAACCTCACCTGGTTTTACTGGGGCTGCAGCGATAGAAGCTCCGGTCGTCGTATTGTAGACGCTGTGCATCTCACCACCGTTGCCACCTCGCAGAAGATCTGCTTGACCTGCAAGGTATCGCCGCTGTTCCTCGCGTGCTAGCTGGTCTTGCACTGCAGGGTCTTGTGGTTGATCAGGCAATGGAGAGATCCACGTTGGCGGGTTTATAGACCGTGGCAGGTCACCAACACCGAGTCCGTCATCGGGCAGGACGATCACTTTCTCCTTCTCGGACTCTGCCATGACAGGTTGCGTGACGTCCTCCTCACCGAGCAGTGCCGTCTTGCCAGCAATCAGTGGCTGCGACTTCCGCCGCAAGTGTAACCGCTCCAGTATCGATTTCCGTCGATTTGGCGGGGCCCCAGCAGCAGCGGCGACCGGAGGATTCTCGAATGCTGGCTGCATGTCGAACTGTTGTACGTATTCATCACTCCACGGCAGCTTTGGCGCCAAGTCGACAACGCTTGATGCTAAAACTGTCTTCCGCAGGCCTCCCATCGTCGACTCGAGCACGCGGATCGTGAGCTGTGGGGCGTACAGTGTATCCACCGGTAGCTTGGCCGCCAGCACAACTCGCTCAAGCAGATTGGCGTTCTTCCCATTCTTCCCCCAGGTCGTTGCTGGCTTTGAGCGCCACATCGTCCGCTCAGGACCATCACTAAAAGTCGCCCCTGTGAGCTCACACTCCACCATTGGGTTGCGGATGCCGAGCAAGCTTCGAGCTTTCAGATGGCGGACTCCAATCGCCACGATCTCCAAGTAGACTTCTTCTTCTTTGGGTTTCAGCAGATCTCGATTCGATGGAGTGACGCTCTGGATGATATCTTTGTGGTCGATATACTGGATCGATATGAGTGCTTGGCCTCGAGGCTCCTCGACCACCATAGCCGCAGAGGTGTTGTTCGCTTCGCTGGATCGAGAGGAGAGCGGGAACCAACTCGGTCGAGGTGGACTCGCTCCTTTTACAGCCCCCTGTGCTTTACTCATCGGGATGCGGAGTTCTCCAAGGATGGCACTGGGAATGCCCGTTGACATAGACGTTGAAACGTTCGCGTCGTGCACGTAAAACACCACATCCGGAGAGTACGCCAAATCATGAGGCACGTGGACCTTGTAAATCAGCGTCACGTAGTAGAGCGGGTCGAGTGTCCTGGTGTGGGTCTCCGTCTTCTGCACTTGGCCACAGCAGTGCACAGTCACAAACGGACTAGGAGCCTTGAGTCGTCCTTCCGGGAGATACAGCTTACGGAACTGGTAGATGTTGACACGGATCTCACGGTGGACGCGATGGTGGCGGAAGGCCTTGAACAGCGCCGCATCGTCACCCCACGGCGTACGCACAGCTACTTCTTCCCGGCCAAACCCGAGTCGCAGTAGCAGCGAACCGGGTGACTGTGTTTTGTCCAAGGCGTACTTTGTCTGGCGACGGGAGATGTCTTCGTGGAGCTGGACCCATTGACACTTGTTGTTGAACGCCTGCTGGAAGAAGTCACTGGCCAGAAACCGCGCGTACGAAATGCTAACGGCCGCGTCCTTGTCGATCTGGCGGCTCAGTGTGATGATGATGTCGGGAAGTTGCGTGAGGTCAGCAGGTAGAACGATCGGCCACCGTTCCTTGCATTCTTCCCCGTTCATGTTGCCGAACTTATCGACAGCCAACGACTCGAAACGGATCTCGTAGGAACCGATGGCCACACTCACGCGGACGAGCGTGCTGGATGCTACTAACCCTGGTAGCCCAGAGGTGGAGACGGGCAAGTCCACACCACAGAATAGCGCACAGCGGAGCACGTACTTGACTGTCTTGGGCATCTGCGGCTCGAGCTTAGCCGGTGTCATCTCCTTCATCCGCTTGACGTGGCACTTTTCACTTTCCCCTGCCATAGATTTTTCCACTCGCTCCATTGATAACAGCACGCGACCTCTGTACGTGGAGCCACTGTCCGGATTCTGGGCGACCCACGCCGCGCGTTTTTTGTTGATCCGCTTGAGTGGAGGTCCGTACAGATTGAACCACCGAAGCGTGACTTGTTCTTTCTCGAGGGCATCGAAATCAATATCACCGGACTCGAACCGCTCCAGTTCTTGGCCACGTCTCGCTTCCACGGCCTCTGCTGACTCAGGAGGCGCAAGCATTCCGCCTGGTGAGTTGGCGGATGCCACAGTCTGGTAGTCGTGGTATGTGACGCCGACCAACTCGTCCTTGCGGCCAGTATCACGGTCCCAAATTGAGATGCTGATGTAACGACACAACGTCGGTGCCATCACAGGGATCCACAGCTCTTCAAAGAACTCGGGCGACAAGTTTGAGGTTCCTTTGACAGTCACAACGGACGACTTGCATGGGGCGTTGGCTCCAAATCCGATCTGCACGAATGCGTCGATTCCACTGGCGACCAGCATCCCCTCGTCCATGGGCGGTAGATCTTCGGCCTTGAATACCTTGACGACAAGAAAATGAAGCTTGAAATCGATCGTCGGTGGAAGCAACACGAGCGACTGGGCGTCAGGATTCAACGATGATGAGGAGGACGCGTTGCCTTTCGTTTCGCGTAATGACGCAGCAGCGGCAGCCTCGGCGAGCTCCTTGGCAAGCTCCGCTTCTCGATCGTGGACGATGAACGTATCTCCCGGACCAATGATCGTGATACTCACGAGTAAATAACCTTGAATGCCACGGTCATTTTCGTTCAAATGATCGTGGACAGCGACCCACTGGCGGTAGAGTTCGTGGTGTGGCCGGAAGTAGACTGAAAGACAGTCGAGCTGGTACGAGCCGATCAGGTTATCTCGGAAGATCAATTCTTTGTCAAAGATCGAGAGCTGGGAAAACGCAAAAGACACAGCTAAACCTTGAGGACGGGAGGAAAACAATGAGCCCGACACACATACGACGTACCTTGATGGAGGCCTGCTTGAGCTCATTTCGGCCGATATTTTTGAAGTGGAAGAACAGGATCTCATCAAATACACAATCCAGCGTCTCGTCTTTCGTCGACGTCTTCTTCTTTTGGTCCAGCACTTCGACTTGCACATACGGATCTGATGTTCCACTCAGCTACAGCAACGTTGTGTTAGTCAGTAGCTCTCACAACCTCCACCAAACGACGTTCATCACTAGCAGCTCACATTTTCTGCTTTCAGATCACGAGCTTCGATCACGTGGACTAGGATCTGGTAGTCGCCTTGATTGATGCCGGCGTACAGCGTATTCTTCCTCTCAGTCTCGAGCCGTTCGAGCTCTTTGCGTCGTGCAAACGCCTCTTCCTCGGTCTCATCATCCTGGTCGGCAGCCACACCCAACACCTCATCCTCGTCATCGCCTGCTCCAGTCGCCAAGTCCTTGGCAACATTGGGATCGTTCTTCGTCGTGTACACAAGCGCAACTTTGAGCTCGATCTCGGCGTCATTTCCTGGTCGCCTTTCCCAGTTCTTGTCACGCAGCGGATACCATCGCTGCTTGACCATGCCGGGCTCAGCAGCGATCTCTGTGCAGGACACGCGCGTCTGCCCTAGAAATCGCATCTTGACGTTGATCTTGTCTCGCAACGACAGCGTCACACTGGACGCCCAGTCGACCGCGCGGAAGCTGAAGGTCTCATTCCAGAAAGGCTCCTCGTTCTTACTGATCACGCTCGTCTTAAACTCGCGGCCCAGCGACGACAGCTTCACGTAGCAGCTCAGTGTCGACCGCAAAGCTGCTGTCTGCAGCTTGTGCGCCTGGATGACTGTGATGACCAGTGTATTGGGCAGCTTGTCATCGGTGTCGCCAGCTAGGTTGATCTCCTTGGGTAGGATCTCCACGGGCGCGTTCGCGAACTCCTCGTCGTCGTCGTCGGCGTCGTTGGCAGCCCTGGCTGAGCCGACAGACACGATGGAGGACCGCCGCATTATGCTGAAGCTTTTCGCGTCCGTCCGCGTATGAATTGTTTGCGGACGCTACACCGGCTCATTGCTGTGGCGACGGATCTTGAAGAGACGCTTTTCGAAAAGATCCAACAAAGCAAGTGGATCCGCCCCCCTCTCCAAACCGATACTTTGGGTGCGTTCGGCAAAAAATCGCGTTCGAAATGGAATTTCGGCTGATATTCTGTTTCCAAGCCGAATTCTATTTTGAGCGAAATAGCATAATGATCCGTTCGGCACGGCAGTTGGGACGGCGATGTGAGGAAGATGCTGCCTGATAGCTATAAGAAAACAGAGGACAGCATGGAGGAGGGCGATACGGGTGAACACGACGATAGCGGCACGTCCTCCAGTGACGAGGACAATCACCTAGCAGTGG
>JAADXE010000518.1:0-22447 GCA_023337545.1 Pythium coloratum | reverse complement strand
GCGGATATTGGAGCGGATATTGGAGCGGGTATTGGAGCGGATATTGGAGTGGATACTCTGACGCGGATGGCTCACACAATCGTATGGCACCAACGTGCCGGTGTGGTGCTCTTACAGTGAGCATAGTTTTCGGGAATTGAGAAGGATCACTTTATAATCGACGGGTACATGGCCGATTGCATTGGAGACGAACAGTCTGCCACCCAATCGGGACTGTGCAGTATGGTCCCACCACAAACACAAACACACACACAAACACAAACACAAACACAAGCACAAACACAAACACAAACGCCCGCTTATTGGAGGCTACCTGAAACCTCAAAGTCACAAATGCGACATGATTTGCTCCAACTATCACCACTTCTTCGTCACAATTGCTCCGCACAAATATTCATTTATTCCATCGTTGATCCACTGCGGAATGGAAATGTCAGTGATGCACATTTTTGCATCAGATCAATCCCGTTGCCACTTTGCATCTCTCTTGCACATCGGGGAGGCACTTGTACTACAAGTTGTAGGATCATATTCATTGCGAAAGAAGCAACATGGAAGTCCAAGGAGTTGAGCGAGAAGGTGGTCAGCGGGTGCGTGCAGTCGTAGGGTGAGGAGTGGGTTTCACGAAGGAGGAAGTGTTGTCTTTCCTCGACTTGATGCGTGGGGTGCTGCCCATTGGAGGTGACGAGTGGATGGACGTCTGACAGCGCCATAGCCTCCCCTACCCAGACACCCGACGAACCGTTGAGGCCTTGCGCCGCAAGTACAACAATTTGGGCCGCGCCTCCCCTCCCACCGGTGATCCAGCATGCCCTGAAGAAGTCCGTGCCGCCAAGCGCGTCCGGCGCCTCGTCACTTAGCATGCTGACATCTCTGACGGCGATGATGCCGGTGTTGTCGTCTCCCTGGCGTTCGCCACAGCCAAGACCGTCCGTCCTCCGGCTCCCCAGGACCTCCACCTGTGGCTGAGTGGGTCGGCTGAAAACGGCGCAACGACTGCCAGTAATCGGCTGACCACGCCCATACAGACCTTGGGTCTAGGTTCTGGTTGATCCCTGCCGACGTTAACACTTCTCGTGAATGAGAACTCACTGTTGGAAGTGAACCGCAGGTGTTCTGACAGCGAAGATCGTTTGGGGAGGGGGCAAGAGGTTGTGAATCTCCGGGGGTCCAGCAACGGATCGCTCAGGTAGGCCGTACCCAAGACGAAGGCTGGGGGCGGAAGGAACCGGCAAATACGCTACAGCAAAGGTAAGTACCCGGTGTTCTCTTGCCGCAAACGCTGGAATCGCCTGACGCCGCCCTGTAAGTGTATGGAATCGCATACTGCCTTGAGCAGATCGTTCGCCAATTACCTCTCCCGATCGCCTCTCCAAAGCCACTCCCCTCTAGAAGCGTGAAGTCATCGACTGGATTGAAGCGAACTGCCCGAGATCTCCGACGCGTGCCGCTGCGCACTTCCATAACAAGGGCTAGAAGTTGTCGCCTATGCAGGTGCACTACTGGAGGACGAAGAAGGACGAAATTTGTGCCGCCTCGCCGTGCCAGTTACGACTGAAGGGGGCTGGCGCCAAGCCTCAGCTCGACGCCATCGAGGACATCCTCTTCGACATGGTCGTCCAGCGACGCTCGCTGAAGTTTAAGGTCACCCGTGAGTGGATCCAGGACACTGCACGTCAGCTCGCTCACGCTGAGGGCCACGAGGCGTTTGCCGCGTCGGACAAGTGGCTCAGCCTGTTCATGGGTCGCTGTGGCCTCTCTCTGCGGCGCACGACCAACCTGGCCACGCTCTCGAAGCCCTCGTGTCGCAGGCGCTCGGCTACACGAACTTCTTCGCCGGCCATCGCTCCACGGTGGTCGCTTCCGTGAAGCGTGGATGGCTCGTGAGGCTAGCGAGGAGATGGACGTCGATCTCCCGTATGCGAACGGTGATGACGACCCGCTCACTGACCTGCTTGCAGATGAGTTCGAAGAGCTCATCGTTGACGAGGTTTGAGGTGAATAGAATACCGTGCCAAATATAATACCGATTTCTTCCGAAGAGACATCTAATCTTGTATAATACCTTCTTCTATTTGGTAGAACCCGTTAATACGTTGACAAAAGCTGATTGAAGCCTACCCATTCTGTGCGAGCATTGTATAACAGCACAGTCGCCAGAGAGATTAGCTTTCGCTCACCATTCGTTTCGAAGTGCATTCTGTCCTTGATTCTGGGGAACGATGCCTGGAGTGCGTGCATTCCCCACTCTGCACTTTGTCGCACGCTCGTCGCCTGACCGCCGAGATCGTCGCGGGAGCCGGTCTTGATAAGGAACGGATAGTCTCCCGACGGAAATGCCGCGTCCACGACGATTGGTGATGTAGCCACTGTAGCTTCTTGTAAATGCCACCGTAGTCAGCAACTTGAGCGTCGTGCATGGAGCCGGGGCCGCTGAGTGCGCAAGCGATGATGCGGCCATCAGGGGCGAAGACGAAAATGTTGCCGACGTAATGTCCATGAGTCCAGCCATTACAAAACATATTTTCGATGACACGGGTCGCTGTCGACTCCAACTTGATCTTGAGTCCGCCCATCACGCCAATAACGTCTTTCAATAGCCGATACTTGTTTTGGATCATGGTCTTGTAGAGCTGGGCTTGTTGCTTTGTTGGCAGGCGTACTCGCGCGGCGTCTTCATCCGCGAGCATCATCACGACAATGCGCCTTGCAAATCGAATGTGGAGAGACATCACGCTTGCTGTAACACCGAAGATCACGCTGAGCATCGCCTGAGAGCCCATGGTTCTCGTCCAGGAGAGCCCCAAAACACTGTGTCGCGTCCATGCTTTGTGGCCGACCGCCATCGTGAGTGAGCACCAGCTTTACCTCAATCATGCCACTGCGAGTCTACGGCGTGTACCGTTCGTACAGTGGAGCGAACTTGTCGAGTAGTGTGCGGAAGGAGGCGTGGTCGAAGCCTGTTAGCGTAATGAGGGCTTGCTGTGGCCCAGACCCAAAAAAGGTCTGGAATGCAGACATTCTCGGTGGCTGGAGGGCTCGGCGGCAGATCCGACGGTCGTATCATCGCTGTGTGCTAGATCGCGGTTGCCGGACTCGCCTTCTTCGTTTGGTGATGATCACAGTAACCATCATGGTGGGCATGGTCGGTAGCTTTGAGGGTTTTTTCGTGCATTTGACTTGCAGGCGACCCTGCACTTGCAACAGAGGCTTCTTTACAACCTGACTCAACTCTGAGTCCTGATGATGTGCTTTGGTTTCCAGAGCGATTTGTGCCACATATAAATCGGTTAAACCGGTATCTTCTCCAATGCTACGCAGTCGCAGAAATGTGTCGCTGAGGTTCAGGTAGCCTCCACTGTCGTACGCGGGCGTTTGGGTTTGTGTGTCGGTGTTGTTTGTAGTGATCCGAATGCTCTAATGCCAGCAGGTAAATTCGTTGTTGCCAGCCAACTATGGGTGTGGTGGCGAGTAGTTCGGAGCAGGAGGAGTTACTAGAGGCAAGAGGCAATGCCATGTGCGTGTGCAAGAATAAAGATATATTAGGACGGGGAAATTTCGTGCCTACAAGAGTGCTCTTATTGTATCCATATTGCGTTCTTTGCTCAACATAACTGCATGATCACGTACTTCGGGCTGGTGGACACCAAAACGCGGGACAAACGCAACGCGCGCAGATACCGACCTCACTCTACGTAACTGCCAGGTCACGAATTTAGACTTGGGTTTGAGAATCCACAAACCGCGGGAGGAAAGCAGAGGGCGAGAGCAGGAATATGGGGATGAGGAAGTCCACGGACCGCGGTTTTACTGACGACGACAACGAGGACAATTTCTCAGCGGACTGGCCCCCCAGTGTTTACGTCAATCGAGTCGATGATCCACACAGCGAAAGCGAGGATTCTGCGAGCAATGAGCACACAAATCGCAGTGACCAGGAACACACGCACAGCAGCGACGATAACAGCGAACGTGGTGCGCGCAGATCAGTTGGAATTATTGACGAGGACGATGGTGGAGCGCGGAAGACGAAGGGGAGAGAGGCAATCAAAACAAAGAGGACTACGTCGGTGAATTCGATGGCAGTAGCGACGGGTGCGTGGTGTTCGCGATGGGATGGTAAGCATCGCAGTGTCATTCAGATTCTTGTTACGTGTCTTACACTTGTGTTTGAGCAGATAATAGGGCGTCCCTCGTCGACCAGTGGACATCAACGGGTCAGGTTGGTTGTGTAATCAAGCACGGTAGCGGACCACGCGTTGCTCGCCGGTGTCGCTCAATGTTGCTGCAACGCCCACGTATCTGCGTTATTGACAGAATGTTTGATAGGTCGTCGACAGTTCAAACCCTTCAAGACTCGCCAACAGATGATCGCATCACGCGCAAACATCAGGAACGAGAAGCTTCCTCTTCGACGCATTGACTTCAAGACTTTCGACTCCGCGAAGAGAGCTCTCATGAAACACGGTCCCGAGAACTGCGTGGCTGTGTCTGCAAAAGAACACAACGAGAGGTACGCAAGCTCTTCCTATTTTCGCTCGGCGCCAATTCTGAAGCTCGCTTTGTTGTACAAAGAACGTGATTCATGTGCCAGAGGAGATGAAGTACCCCATCAGTACCTTCATTTGCACGCATGGAGGAGCCATTGGCAGCCGAGCCACGAGTATGTTCGATTCACAGGATGCCTTGCCCAAGTTCGTTTCGACGTTCGTCAGCGAAAGCAACTCGACAAAGGAAGTGGAAACGTTAAAGCCGACGCATGTTTTACGAGTGAAGCAGCAGGATTCCTCTTCCGGCAAGTACTAACCCAAAATGGATTTGTTTAGTGTGGCACGTACAATCACTTCACGACAGAGTCAACGCACGCGGCCAACAGGGGCAAAAAGGTGGTAGAAGAAGATCTCTCCAGGAAAGAAGTCGTCGATACCATCAAGCTTTTGGAGCAACTTCAAGTCTCAACCAGGCACTCGTCAGCTTTGACAACATTCACCGCCGGTACGTTTACCAAGTCCGCCACATATTACTTTGCCATATTTCTCACATTGCTCTCTCACTTTCAGAATTTGAGGTCGGTCGCCAGCTCATTCGGAACACCCAAGCGAGCATGGTTGGGCTTGAAGGCGAAGGAGAGGTGAAAGCACTCGTCGATGCATTCACAGCGATGAAGGGAAACTGTGTGTGCTACCTCCACGATGAAAGAAAAGGTCATCATCGATATCATCTTTCAGTCTATTGCTCAAGCCAAGGTTGTCAAGACGTGGCCAGGGACCCTCGGACTGGATTGGACCTACAATACCAACAATCTGGGGTACAACCTAGATGAGTATTGGTCTTCCAGTGGCTACATGCCGTTCTCTCAGTTCCTGTCTGACCTTCACAGGCTCCCTGATGACGACGTGACCGACCGGCAGAGGTATTCCTATGTGCGACTTCATCACGCTTCCAGAGACGGCAGTCGTCCGGAAAGCAATCGTGTCGTACTTCGAGGACGAGAATCCAGGTTGGGTGAAGATTGAAGGGTTCATCATCGACTAGGATTTCGTAGAGTACACATCAATCAAGAGTCTCTTCGTTGAAGTGATGGCAAGACTGGCTGTGTGCTGCAGCAGAAAGTGGATAGCGGTGCACCTCAAGCGTATACTTCTCCTGCACCACGTCTTCCTGTGCCAGCTTCACGCACTGCAAGCCGTTCAGCAACGAGTACTTTTGTCAGTGGAGCTCCAAGAGGCGATCAAGTCTTGATTCAAGCAGCTCTTCTACTGTCGCAGTGAAATTCAGACGTTGGTGCGTCAGTTCACGGACTTCATTGTCGCTATCGAAGACGTCGGACTGACCGTCTATAAGTACTTTGAGACAAACTGGTTCAAGATGTACTTATCGTGGAGTCACGTCGGGCGCGGAAGCTTTTTCAGCTGTCGAAAATCGACCACGAACCGTGTCGAGTCGCACTGAAATCAAGTATGCTCTTTTCACGTGCTCGCCAGCTCAATTCTGCACTGACCCAAGTCCCTTCGGTGTTGGCCAGATGAAAGGAACTATCAATCGAAAGTCAAGCATAGACAGCTTCATTGTTCTCTGCTCCAGCACTAAGCTGGGATTTTCCACACTCTCCTCAACGAACTGGCGCGAGCACTGCAACGCCCACGGACCAACAACGGCGTGCCGGAGTTCCTCCACTTGGCGACGGTCAGGGTCAGCCAGTACATCTTGAAGAAGATGGTATGTCAGTGGTACTGGTTCAACGAGAGCCCGTACCTGTGGAGCGTCGATGAACTGCCTCCCACGACAGTGACGATGAGAAGGAGAAGAAGACACAGTGACGATGGGAAGGAGAAGAAGACACAGAGCGGCTTTGTCAAGATCGTATTCCAGGAGCAGAAAGACGGCTATTTCGATCCGGCGTCGACGACTTGTCAAATCTCTTGTCCCTGATCGATGCAAGCGACCCACCACCGACCGCAGGTTTCGACTATTCTCACGAGAACTCATACTCAGACACGAACGTTGTGGGGAGACACGAGGAAGTACAAGCAACATCACTGGACGACACTATTGCCGAAACAAATCGCCTGTTGGAGTTGGCCGATGGCCTCGTGATCGACAACCAAGACGGGGACGTCCGATTGACTCGACTCGCGCAGCTAAATAGCCTAGAAGTGTCGTTCCGACAAACGCCAAGCCGCGCCAAGCAAGTTCACTCAGTGTCAGGCCTGTCGGACACATGCCATGCGGAAAAAGATCACCGAGCTTGAGGATTTGTCGTTCCCGACTGCGACCAAGGGAAACCAGGCATCCGGACGTAGTCCTCATATCCTTCGTCTTACTATCACTGACTTGATTTTGTGATTCTGTTCACCAGGGAGTAAGAGCACCACTTCAAAGCAGACGGTTGCTCGCGCAGCTTTAGCGCGAATCATAAAAGGTTTGAAATCTCTTGTCATGATGATGCGCTGTTTGGCTGACATCCCATACCTGCTACTACTGGTGTAGATGCAAAGCAAGAGCGACTAATGCTCAACGAGGGCGCACACTGGGAGATATCAAAGTCAGCAAATTCTGCTTGGGAGAAGATCGAGGTCATAGTCATCGTGAAAGCCTTTACAGAGACGGCAGCTCTCGCCGTGGGGTTTCCTGGTGATTTTGTTGCCAGTTCCATGTTGTCAGAAGATGGCGTACGGGAGATACTGAAAGGCGCCATTGAGAGCTCGTGTGCGCCAACACGAAAGCAGCATACAATCGCGCGTATACGTACCTCGCAACGATTTTCGGCACGTTGCAGCCTGGTGTGTCACCATGGGCTAGATTTGTTCGTAATCTGAATGTGGAGAGATCGCGACTTTCTGGCGTACTTTGACAAGAACTGGAATGCAGGTCGTGAGTTGAGGTGCCCATACAAACGCCAGGACGTTACAACGCTTGGCAACAACACGAACAATCGCCTGGAGTCTTCCTGGCGACGAATGGGGGAAGATTCATGGAACTTGGCGAGCGTAACTTCAGGATCGTGTACTATCAGTCGACGTGCAATCATCAGTACGAGAGAAGCATCATTCGGCTTGGCTCGGTTGCTGTTCATGGTTATGACAAAGAGATGGCTAATTTGACTAACACTGTCAGCGAGCATGCATGTCTTCTCGTGGAGCAGCAGTGCATCTTTGGAACGACCACGTCGAGATATCGCTACTACGCGTTCACCAGAGGCATGATCCTCATCTACGTGCGTGAAGATATCGAGCGGGCTCTGCACGAGCCTGGAGCGGAGCACTCGATCGACCCGGTTACCTGCTCGCGCTGGTGTTTATTGATGACTACGCATCGGCTGCCCTATCGTTACGTACTGTTCGTCTGAAAGCGGCACAAGGCGGACAAGAAGGTGGCGACAACCATTCCCTTCGGTGACAAGATGGATGTACATGCATGCGACGTGTGAGTCGTTCTGGTGGACGTTCGGTATTGTACGCTCGACGCATGGCGCGTCGACATGCAGACGCTCTGTCATCTTTTTGTGAACCACGCACAGCGCCTATCGACGGATCTGTAGTTGACTTATGGCCAGTGAACGCGTACGGCCGTGACAGGGTGCAATAGTAGCACTGCTAAGCGCCCCGTTCAATATCTCCAACGCCACACAGTCGTGGCCGTCGTAAGCTAGAGCACGTAACAGGACAGCGCACGATCCAACCACAGATGAGAGTGTATAGCCTACACCAAACATCCAGTGTATATCAGTGTCGCTGCAGTCCACGCCTTTCAGTTAGAGACACAAATCAAACCTTGGAGAGGAGATCTGGGCACTGCTGGTGTCCATCAGGAACAGCACAAGCGAGACGACACATCGTGCGACTACGACCACGTCTTGGGAGAGAGCGATGCAGAGGCGACAGGCTTGCGCTGGAGAGAATGATGTGGACGGAGAGTCGAGACCAGGAGAGACTAACGTGGGAAGCACGACCGATGGACGAGCTACAGCTACAGCAACAGCACGATAAGGACAGCGTATGAAGCTCAGCAGCTATTCGTATGTTAGAGTGGCGACAGCACGGTACCGTAGTTGCGCTCTTTGTAGTCTCAGTGGCTTCGTCGACACCGGCATCCGCACTCGTGTGATGGCATCCGCTCGCCTTCTTTTTCCTGACTGTCTGCTCAGTGAGCGGTTCACAACGGAGAAGCGAGGTTATTTACATACCAATCGTTGTTGAGGTCATTCTTTGTCCGATAGAGTCCGGCTGTCCGATTCGGTCCGATGTTTCACTTTTACGAACGGTCGTTAAAATATTACTTCGCCCGTCTGCTGACTGTAATTTTTTCTCTTCCGGCAAAATTGGTCTGAATTAGTTGTCAGTATGTATAGTTTTCAGGAATAGATAAATAATTGAAAGTGGAAAATATATTTACATGTATAGACTAGACGATTGAACTTACCGGTTTTGAACGTTGTTCAAGTGAGTACCGGTATTAATACAACTTCAACACTCCCAAAAACAAAACTGCTGGACTGTGAAGAGTCACAGACATTCGCCGGCATGGCTTCAGCCCTCGAGCCAATTGGCGCGCATGGCGTCGTCTACGCGTGCGGTGCGCTCACGGGCGGCCGAGCGGAGCCGCAGGAGCCACTGCAGGGCCGTCGCGTGCGCGGGCTCTTCGGTGCGCGCGGCCAGTTCGTGGCAGTCGTGGACGAGTGGGAGCTGGACTGGCAGCAGCGCCGCGACCGACGCCAAGTGCTGGAGCAGGAGACCGTCACGCTGGGCTTCCAGGGCGACGCCAAGCTCGTGCAGGTGGCGTTTGGCGCGCAGCACCGCGTTGCGCTGTCGCTGGACGGGCAGCTCTACTCGTGGGGCGCGCGCGACGCGACCTTCGTCAATGGCGAGCTGGGCCAGGTGGCAAGTTCGTGGCATGCTGTGACACTCACACCGCGTTCAGCAGCTACATCATCGGCAGTATCAGCATCAGCATCCAGGACAGCGACACCCGTTGCTGGTAAGGCGGTTGGCGGGCCGGAGGATGACGGCGTCGCGGAGTTTGACGATAGAGAGGAGGCGCTGGGTCGCAGCGCCACGAGCGTATGTGTGCCGCGACGCGTCCACGCGCCGAAAGACCTCGTCTTCGTCAGAATGGCTTGTGGTGCCCACCACTCGGTCGCCGTCACGGATAAGGGCGACGTGTACGCGTGGGGACGCAACTTCGAAGGACAGCTCGGCCACGAGTCCAAGACGCTGCCCACAGCAATCAACAGACTCCAGCACGGCTTGTGCGCGTGGCCAAAGTACGTGAGCGCCTTGCTGGGCAAGCCTGCAGCGGTGGACGTGAGCTGCGGCGACAATTTCACGATCGTGCTGCTGGCGAACGGAAGTATCTGGCGGTTTGGAGAGCGCACGACAGGCTACACCAGCGACCCAGAGCAGAAGACCGACCGGACATCGCAACAACTCATCGCGTCTGGCTCCGACGGCGCACCGTTCACGAGCACCGCCTCAGGCTACTCGCACGCCCTGGGCTTGACCAAGAGCGGTGAGCTGTTTGCCTGGGGGCTGAACTCATACGGCCAGCTCGGCCTGGGCGAGAGTCACAAGCAAAGCACCGCGGCACCCACGGCACTTGTGCACAAGTGGGGGAGTGTGTATGCTGGTGGCCACTATTCTGCGGCGGTCTCAGTAGACGGACAGCTCTTCACGTGGGGCAACGGCCACCACGGCCAACTAGGCCACGGGTCGGCGACTCGTGATGCCTCCTGCGAGTTCGCGCCTCGTGCTGTCGACGCGCTGCGTGGAGTGCGCATCACCGACGTGGTGTGCGACCAGAAGAACCTCTTCGCATTTGCTCCGACGGTCGTGACGTCGATCGCGCCTCGCGCTGGCGAACTGTGCTTGTGCGGCGGCTACGAGATCCGCATCCGCGGCAGTGGGTTCTGGAGCAGCGAGGATCTCACGGTGCGGTTTGCGCCGCTGACGGAGGGACGTCTGCCGCGCGGCGCGTTGGCTCGTTACGATGAAGAGACGCGCGAGATCGTGTGTCAGGTGCCCAAGTTCAGTCTCGCGGGTGAATTCGCAGTGGAGGTCGCGATGGACGGCAAGCACTTCACGTCGAACGGCCACGTGTTCGAAGCCTACAAGCGACCGATAGTTGTCGGAGTCTCAAGATGGGATGTGCGACTGGCTGGTGGTGATGAGATCGTCGTGACGCTCGAAGGCGACGTGCCACACTGTTGCGTACAGCCGCTGATGCGCTTCGTATCTGTGGACAATCGTGACGAACGCATCGAAGTCTCTGGTGTAGTAGACAAACAGACCTCGCAGCCAGAGTCTCTTTCGCCTCGCTCTCAGAGTGGCGATCCGCCAGTGGCAACGACTACAACTCTGGTGCGGTTCATCACGCCAGTCTTCAGCCGCTCTGACGTGCATCGCTGCCGCTTGGAACTGTCGTACAACGATGGCTTCATCTTCGCGCCGATCCACTCCGTGTCAGCGGCTCTTGGATCTCCGTCAGCAGTATCGGCTGAGGTCAACGTGGTCTCATCTAGTGTCAGCACCAATCCGTTCGTTCTGCAGTGCCACGATGGCTTCGTGACGCAGCTCCGTCCCAACTCGTTCTTTGTGCGATCGCTTCCGTCGACTCTCGACTTCGATGTTCGCCATTTGCTGACACCGACCAGCAATAATGACGAGAACCAGTGGAGCGAACTCTCCGTGCGACTGGAAATCACGCAGCTGAACGTCAGCGACACAGCCGCTGAGAGCCGCGTGGACGTGGAGCTGCCCATTGTGTCTGTCAATCAGCACTTGGAAACTCAAAGCGCTACCATCTCATGCTCAGTGCCACCGCTGACTAGTTGGAAGCTCTCGAAGATCGACGCCAAGACTCAGGAACGCATCGTGATCGCCACTGACTGGTGGAAGTTCGTGCCACGTTGGGGCTTCGAAGCCTCCGTGTGTATCTCCATGAACGGCAACTGCTGCGTGCTTCCTGCGAGGTCTCCCGCACTGGGCGGATCGGCTTTCGGTGTCTTTCTGCTGGGCAAACTGCTTCACGCCTTCCCCGCCACCACGCCTCTTTCTGGTGGCACACTGGTGTCCGTCGCTGCCGACTACTGGAACTTCGACACGGAGGACGCGGTCGTACTGCTCAAGTGGAGAGGCCGAGAAGCTCGCGTTCCAGCACGTTGCGCGGTGCCTAGTGAGACTGACACTAGCAGCTCTTCACCTGCAGGCTCGCTTTTGAAACGACGGCTCATATTCACGACTCCAGCGCTGCCGTTTCCACCTGCATCACCGGCTCCACTACTAGTGGACGAGCAACAATCTGAGGATGGAGCTACGCCGGTTCCTGGACCAGCACCAGCGGCTGCACCAGAAGGCGCGGCTGATATCTCACTAGGAGCGAGTGAAGAGGTGGAGCTGTTCGTGTCGCTGGATGGAGTCGCCTTCCAGCGCGAGTCGTCGCTTCGGCTGACGTACCTCCGCACGCCTGAGCTACTGGAGATCTCGCCCTCGGAAGCTGAGCCAGGCACGCGGATGATCATCAAGGCCGACAAAGTTCCTCCTACTGCCAACTCGTGGGTGCGTCTCACGACTGCGACTCTGGGCGTTTCTGTGGTGAGCACTGTACTTTCTTCATTGAGCTGATGGGTCTAAGACTCATCCAAGTGACTCATATTTGAATTCTTACAGGTCGTGGCCGCAGAGATGAACGAGTCAGTCAACACCATTGAGTTTGAGCTTCCGCAACTGCTCGTGCCAGAAGAAGACGCGGTGCGCGTGGCCTTCTCGCTCGACGACCAGCAGTTCACAAGCGACGCGCTTGCAGAATCACAGCAGCAGTCCGCGGCAACAGCGACCGACACTGTGGCCGCCCCAGCGGCGACGACTCGCGTGGATGGACTCAGCTTCCGGTATCGAGCAGCGATACGAGCTGAAGCCGCAGGTGACGACGCCGCGTGAGCTCACTCATGGCTTCAGCATCTTCAATTCGATGCGTTGAGACTCACCAACCAGAGCCTGGGTATGCTGAATCGGACCACTCATTCGGATTTAGGAGAAGCTCAAAATGTAGCCATATCGATGAGGAGATCCGGATGGAAAATGTCCTGCACAGAGACGCACCAGCTTCACTGACCGTTTGATCACTGTCTCTCTCGATTGTGACGCCATCCCAGCTTGCTTGAATAAATCTAAACTTGATTACCTGCGTTAATTTATTCAAGCGTCTCTCATTTTGGGATCACTCATCCAATCCATACTTAAATATCCTGAATTATTTGATACTTACCATGGATTCCACATGGAGCGCCAGAAAGGCCCCTACAACGTAAAGGTCCTCCCCTCAGGTCACTTCCCTGAAGACGTCGCAGCATTCCTGCTTCTGCGTTCCCATGCGGTTGCTCACGACGCCGCGACCTCACGGGATCACTTATCCGCCAAATGCCTCACGCCCACGGTCTCAATCATCAAAGGCTTGGAGTTGCAGCACTTCACCTTCTGCTGCGGGCTTCTCAATCGATTGTTTCTCATGGGTTTATTCAAGACTCTGGCTGTCGCAGCGTGCGCTGCGCTGGGACTCATGCGGTCAGCCGACGCCTTCACGACGGGCCACGACTTGTCGTCTGTCGGCTACATGGAGACCGACAAGGGCGTCACCTACTACGACACGGCGGGCAAGGCCCAGCCCGTGGAGACGATCCTCGGAGCGGGCGGCATGAACAGCGTGCGGCTTCGGTGCGTCCTCTCTCATTCTTCTACCTTATCTTCTTGACTGGCTGGCTTCCTAACCGCTATTGCTACAGTCTCTGGACAGGTAAGGAACACGGCCTCGACTACACTCTGGCGCTGGCGAAGCGCTTCTCCAAGGCCGGCTACAGCATCTACCTGGACTTCCACTTCTCCGACAAGTGGGCCGACCCAGAGAAGCAGGCCGTGCCGTCAGGATGGAACGCCGCGTCCACCACGACGCTCGCGGCCGCTGCTCGCCAGCACGTCGCCACGACGCTGCGCGCGTTCACGGCCGCCGGCGTCAAGCTCTCGATCGTCGCGCTGGGCAACGAGATCATCAACGGCTTCCTCTTCCCGCTGGGCAAGATCGAGAACAACAACTTCAAGGGCTTTGCGCAGATCTGGGCGGCGGCTCGCGCCGGCGTGAACGACGCCGTGGCGTCCGGCATGACCAAGCCGCAGGTCATGATCCACGTCAACAACGGCTGGAAGAGCGAGACCATGAACTGGTACTTCAAGTCGCTGTTCGCCACGGGGCTCGTTAAGGCCAGCGACGTCGACGCCATCGGCGTGTCGTTCTACCCATTCTTCGACCAAGGCGCCACGATCAGCGCGCTGTCCACTTCGCTCACGGGACTGGCCAAGACCTACGGCAAGCCGCTGTACGTCGCTGAGACCGACTACCCGACCCAGTGCACCAAGGTGAAGCTCAGCGCGAGCTACCCAATGACGCCTGCCGGCCAGGTCCAGTGGACTAGTGCCATCGTTAAGGTGCTACAAGGTTTGCCCAACAACTTGGGCGCCGGCATCTTCTACTGGGAGCCGGCGTACGTCTCGACCGCGAGCCTCGGCAGCTCGTGCGAGTCGGCCGGTCTGCTCTTCTCGGTGGATTGGTCCAAGTACCCAAAGACCAAGGCCACGGCGCTGTCTTCCGTCAACATGTTTGGCTCGGCGGGCTGCAGCAACGGCCAGGGTGCCTCGTTCAACTGCGTTTAAGCGAGTTATTTGTAAAACAAAACACGTGCTCACGAAGAAATACAGTCCCGCTTATCGTGTTATACGCACACAGAGTAGCAACGGCCTGTTGCTTATAGTTTGGACTGGTGAGCAGGCTCAGCGTCGCTGCTTCCACTGGACCCCCACACCATATTTTTGGCGGACGAGAAGGAACTGTACGCTGTAGAGGCCACATACTGGCTGCCCGAAACGACATACCCGGCCGGTACGGCTGCTGTCTGCGCCACTTGCGATGCCGTCGTCGTGATCACCGACGGCCACGTGCGCCACATCCACGACGCGCCTTCATTAGCGACTGCTGGCACTTCTCTTTGGACACTTGCGGGGCGGTTTGTGTACAGGGAGTTGGCTCCGACCGCCGCGCCGCCGATCGCGACGCCAGCAGCAACCAGACCCAGACCCACGGGCGTCGCCAAACCCACGGCGCCCACATTCTGCAGCACTGCGATTGTGCTTCCTGCCGCCACGCCGCCTCCATTGGCGATCGCTGCCGTCGACATCATGGACGCGCCGGTCGAGCCGGCCGCGATGCCGCTTGCTCCGAAGCCGATCCAGTGGACGACAGGCGCCACTAACCCCCATACACCAGCGCCGATGCCAGCGCCAACGCCTGCGCCAACGGCCACACCCTTGGTGGTGCTGTGGGACGCGCCATGCGCCGCCGCGTCGACCGTCGTCGCGTTCGTGTTCTTCTCCGTTGATGGCTCCATTTTGTCCTCCAGTGTGACTCCACATTTTGCAATGCGAACTTAGCCGGAGAAGGCGAACTTACCGATGGTGGTTCACCTGAAGTACCAAGAATTGACGAGGCTTTGCTGAGATCAAGACTCAATTCGAGTGGGGTGGACTTTTGGTGACGAGTCCACCCTTGAAGAATCTCATGCTGCGATCATGCACAGTCGAAAGCATCAAGCCTCTGGTGAGTGTGTTAGCGGATGCGGCAGCCAAGTGCGTGACGGCGTCGTTGTCGCTCTTGCACGTCCACTTCTCGCGTCCTGATGAATCGTTCGTACCGCTTCTGGACGCGTTGGTCGACCCCTCGCATCCGCTATCACTCAATCTACAGGAGCTCCACATGGATATGTTCGCGATCGAAGACAGGGCGGACGTCGCCGACGAGCAGCAGTTCGTTCGCGTCCTGCAGCCCCAGCCTGTCGTGCGCTTGCGACGCGTGTGGTTGGTGGTGCCACGGCGCTTGCGGTCGGAACATGCGCGTGCGCAGCTCACGCCGCTGCAGGGCCGCTTGCGATCGGATCCCTCGCCGCAGACCCGAGACGCAACGCATCGACTCTGGTGCCTGAAGGTTTGTAGTGCGGACGTATGCCTAAAGGTGGATGAGAAAGGCAACGCATGGGATAGGAGGCTGTGAAGGTCCTCTGTTACAAGTTCAAATTGTAACTCGTTGTTCGGCATCCATCCATCCATCCATGCATTCGTGCAAGCACTATTCGTCATTCAAGAAACGATGGCGACAACGTCCGTGGAATCGATCGCGTGGTCTCTCCTACAGCAGCACTGTGGCATCCTCGTCGACAACCTGGCGCTTTGGTACCAAGGAGAGAACGAGACGTACTACGCGCTGTGTCCAAGTACGCTTGCCATCGATATCTCCTATCACGATCACAAGCCGCTCGACCCTGATCTCGGTGCACGCCTGCGCCTCGCGCTCGACGTCGTCAACGCCTGTTGCGCCTGTCATGGGCTCGAGCCATCGACCAACCAGCACTTTTGGCGCCGCGCCATGACGGATTTGTGGTGGTCACGAGAAGCTCACCCGCTCTATTTCATGCCCAAGTTTGGCCACTTCCCACACGATTTCGTGCCGCTCACGACCGACTCGTTTGCTCACTACAAGATCGTCGTACAATCCGCAACCTCCATGGATGAGTGGCCACCAGAGCTGGATGCGTTTTGGCGGAGCTTCTTCCACTGCGACAACAGTCGTATTGTGAAGCGATGCCAGGCGAAACTGCGTGTGGTGATGGGAATACTGCATCTACACCTCGCCAGACGCGTTCGGTCATTGGAGATTGAGGGGCTCATACTAGGGAAACACGTCATGGATCACAAGATGGGTCACGACTACAGCGATGACCTCACACCAGGCTTCCACTCGCTCATGAGATACATCGCCGAGCCGCAGCAAACGTTGGTGCGCATACGACTGGTCGCATACTACGGTATCACCAGCAAGGCGTCGATCCTACAACGCGATATTGCGGACATGGCGCTCGCCAGTCGGATGCGGCCGCTTGTGAGTGTAGAGAGGCTCGGCATCTTTCTCCAACACCCGCCACAGACGATGCAGACGACTTGGTCACTCATCCCTACTCTTGGCGAGCTGCTACGTGTTGTGCTGTCGGCGGGAACGACGAAAACAATGTCGTTGTGGACGAATCCCAAGCAAGACCCGCGTTTTGTGGGCGCTGTGCTGTCGATGATGCCGTTTACGGGCTCGCTCGAGTCACTCGAGTGCTGTGAACTCTTCAATCGGGAATCCACACGACTGCAGCTGATCGCGTGGCTGGCGTTTGCTCTTTTTCATCCTCGCACAAAGCCACTCAAGCTGCTGAGCGTTCGTTCTCGGCGTGGAGAAGACTTGGACGACGAAGGCGCCGCGTATCTGGAGACGATTATGCGTGATCGCATGCCCCTGCGAGACATTGCCGCTCATGCGCTCGAATCGCGATACAAAAGCCAGGCTTCGACTGTTCAAGTGGCATACTTTCCGTTGGGCAGCACGGTGTTCGTCGCGCAAGGTGCCCCATTGTACAGCGAGCCAGGCCGCCAAGCTGCCAGATACGTGGTTACACGTCTCGGACAAGACGAGCTGCTCGATGTCGTCGCCCAGGTCCACAGTTGCGTTGGTGTTGTGTATCCTGGCTACGGACTTCTGTGGACGGAGCAGTCTACAATGACTTGGGCTGAGCATCATGAGTCCGCTATGGACGTACCCATGGGCGACACCACCAACGAGCTGGGAGAACTGACCGCTGTTACGTCGTTGTCACTCCGCTTTGATGTCGGCTTAAGGAGAGTCCGCGACCCCGTCAGTCTTCGCCTGTTCGCAAGCCCATCCCTCGAATCGCTGGATCTGATCTGCGTAAGCTTGACGCGTGCGGCGCTTGACGGGCTGTTGCAGACCAGTCCTCGCTTGAAGTCACTGGCGTTGTTTTGGTGCACCTTGGAGAGCATCGAGCCACTGATCCACGCGCCTACAAACCCCGTCTTGTCGACGCTGTCGCTGCTGGGCATCGACTTCTTGCCTAAACACCAACCGCGTCGTCTGCGATGCTCTTGGACGCGCTAGCAGAGCCCGCGCATCCTCTGTCCGCCAGTCTCCAGGAGTTCCACGTGGACTTGTCGACTCTGAGCGCCTCTAAAGAGAAGGCTGACTTCCACAGGCTCGTGCGCGCCATCCAGCAGCCGCCTGTGCGTCTGCGACGCGTGACGTTTGTCATGTCATTCAGACCCAATCGTCTGCGCTTCGAGCGTGTAGAGAAGCTTGTAGCGCCACTGCGTGGCCGCTTGTTGTCGGATGCGACGCCTGAAATCCGACGCGTAACGCATCGATTCTTGAGGGTTTAGGGTTTAGGGTTTAGGGTTTAGGGTTTAGTTGAAGGGATGCAACGAAGACATTGTCCGCGCAGTGTTGGCGTTCGTGGGTGGACCTATGGAGCAAACCATCGGATTCTCGGGGGCCGTGTATGAGTTACCGTGGTAGACAGTCATCGTCAGAACTACACAAAGTCGATGGGCATAGTTCACCACACTACGGGGCATTTATTCACGTCTCCGTGCTGTAGACACCGCCGAACCACCGAACCTTCTTCGACACGCTCATTCGTTTTATTCGGACCTGACTTTTTACTGGGAGCAGCAGTAGCAAGACTAGGGTTTACAGAGCATCACGGTTCAGTTACAAGTTCCAGCCGGCCGATCGCTCGATGCAGGTCAAATCCGAGCGGCAAAGCATGCGCTTGGCAGAAGTGGAGTTCTTGTAGGCCACGCGAGCTTCGTCCTCGCTGTTGAAGAGAGTCTGCACGGGATCTGCTGCCGACGACAACCATTCCAGCAGCAGCCACGATGGTGTCTCACTCGCGACTGTGTCTTCTGGTTGCGTCGACTCCTCTTTCGCCTTGTGCTCCTCTGCCGCTTCCTCTCCGTCCACGGCTGATTTGCGCTTGGTGATCAGGGCTTTGACCCCAACCACCGCGCACCCAACAGCCACGCCGGCAGCGACGAGACCCAGACCAACGGGCGTCGCGAGGCCCATAGCGCCCACGCTTTGCAGCACGGCGACTGTGCTTCCGGCCGCCACGCCGCCTCCGTTGGCGACGGCAGCCGCCGACATCATGGACGCGGCGGTCGAGCCGGCGGCGATGCCACTTGCTCCGAAGCCGAAGAAGTTGACAACGGGCACCGCGGCTGCCCACAGTCCCGCGCCGATGCCAGCGCCCACCGCGGCGCCCTTCGCTGCATCCTTTGCGGCGTCCTCCGCGCTGTTGTTGTTCTCCGATGGCTCCATTTCGTCGTCGCAAGATTGATTGTCGAATGTGGCCTGTCTGACCAGTGTGGCGAGAAAACTCAAATAATGTGGTACACACTACTTTAAGGATTTTTCTTCAAATTTCATCTGATTCTTCGTTTATAGAGGGCGGGACGCGCACAAGCGTTCGTGGTCAACACACCATCTTCTGATCAGTCATCTGTGCCGTAGTATCCAATGACCTCCGCATTCCGCACAGCGTCGCGGAACGTCTGTAGCTTGTCGTCTGCGATGTCGTTTATCCAACTGCAGTCCAGCAACTGCAGCCGCGGCCACTGCGATCTGCTGGCGAGCATCGCATCCAGAAGACCCGAGTGGAGCTCTCTACAGCCTTGGATACGAATACTCGTGATGGTCTCAGCACACTGCTCGAGCAGACGACCGAGAGCCACCACGGGCACGCTCGTCCACGACAAGTTGATCGTCTCTAGACACTGGAAGCCCACGCTCGTGCGCAGTGCGGACGCCACCAGCGACTCAAATCCACTACGCGTGAGACCGTCGCAGCGTTCGAGATCCAGCGCCGTCAGACTGGCTGATCGGCAGCCGATCCACTCCAGCGCCTTGTCGTCCACGTGCGTGCATCGCAGTTTGAGAACTCGAAGCTCAGGCGAGCGCCGCACGAGTTCCGCGATCGCGTCGTTGTCGATCTGACTACACCACGACAGATCCACTTCCCTCAGTGATGTCGTTCGTGCAGCGGACACGAGACGCTGGAGTGATGCCCCTGAAAGTTCGCTCTCGCCGAGGTGTAGACATCGCAGACGAGGGAAAATGCTTGTGAGCGCTTCACTGAACTGATCGTCCGTGAACTGGGAGAGACCTTGGATGTTCAGCGCCGTCGCACTTGGAATTTCAGCTGATAAGTTCGGTAGTCGCACTAGACTCATGCAGTCGTCTAGTTCGAGTGTGTGGAGTCGTGAACACTTCTCGATGTTCCCGATTGAGACTTCACCAGTGAGATGACGCAGTCCACTGACATTCAGCCGCTGAAGCGTCGATACGTTTGCGTCAATAAGCGCGCTGAGTCCTTTATCTGTGAGCTGTGAGCAGTGGCTGACGTCCACATCTTCCAGTCGCTGACAGCGTAACGCCAGCGTCTCCAGGAGTTCGTCTGAGACTTGGTCTTCCCAACTAGAAAGATTCAGCGTCAGCAAGGCGTCAAGCGACAGCGTCTCACGAATCAACGCTGCTGCCTTCGCTGACACGAGACGATTGCTGAGACAGGAACAGTCGAGGAGCTGAAGCGGAAGCTTCGACCAGCTCACTTTCGTGGACAGAAGTTGCGGAGGCACCACCGCCACACGCCAGTCGACGAGCCACTGCTGGTCGACCAGAGTCATCCACAGTAACTGCTCAGCACACGTCCACGCGTCATGCTCAGCGTCACCACCGCTTAATGTCCGTCGCTTCCACGCGTGGTCCTGTATGCACACAGCAAGTTGCTGCCCAATTGTCAACGGTCTGACACATTCAAGAAAGGCGTCAATACGGCGCTTCCCTCCAGAGACTGAAACCACCAAACTCACAGCAAGGCGATCTGCTCCACCAGCGTCTCCACCAGGGTCTCGCCATTCTGTGGGTCTCGCGCACCCACCAGCAGCTCGCGCGCGACTACTTCCACACAGCCATCGACAAGACTGTCCATAGAATTCCCCAGGCGTCGCGGTGGCTCTTGGTGCACGAGACCAATCTTGGCGTCTGTGACGTGTGACGTCCACCACTCATCCAACCAACATGATGATGACTCATATAAAATGCGGCTGTATCTCGTAGCGACGCACTCTCATGGCGACGCTGGTTGTTTGTGCAGCCACTTGAAGGCGAATGTGTAGTCGAAGCCTATTCACAGTGTACGGTGCAAACAACCGTCAGCAATCCACTGCCGAGACATACGAGACACCCAGAACAACTCACCAAAGTGACGCAACCCGAGCTGAACGATGAAGAAGATCCACATCGTGAGCGATGTTTGTGACATACGCGCGTGCTTGCGGAGGACAAACGCCAGGATCTGGTATGTTGACGTGTGGCGCAGCTTTCGGTCCATCATGCAACAGAACACCACCAGCGACAGCAGCTCCAGCGACGCGTAGATGGCCATGCGGTCGGCCTTGGCGCGCAACTCGTCCTGCGTGAGGCTCGCAAGGCTCCAGTAGTACACTCTGGTAGGAAGATACACCAAAACGTGCATGTAGACGGCTGCATCCATGCAAGCCACATACAGTACCACACATTAGTTCATAACATGACGAGTGAGTCATGTCATCCAGAGCTCGTACCGTTGATCAAGGGAACAATGGCCTCGGCGAACTCGATCAGCACGTAGAACTCGATCATGTACAGCATCTTGAGCACGCTCTTGACGCATGCGAGCTGCGCTTTCTCCGTTGAGTCGAGCTCGAACTGGGGCGAGAAGGTCGCGCTGTCTTGCCGTGGTCCTGGACGAGCAGGCACGATCCGTGGCCCAGATGCTCGCGAAATGGGTGCAGTGACTTCTGAAGACTTGTGCACTCTCAGTGGTGGAGAGCCCAAGGTTCTCACTGGTACCAAATGCGCACTTTGCAATTGTGATACACGGCGATACCGAGGCAGCGCCACGTCCTGATGGCCGCAGATACGAGGATTTGAGTCGATGACGTCGAGCGCGTAGTCGATCACGCCGAGTTCCAATTTGCGTTGTGACGGGGTGCGGCGGACGGCCGTGCCAGTGTCCGCATCCGCGTCACAGCCAGCCTTCGTAAGGCTCTGCATCGCCGACTTGTTCGCCTTAGCCAGCACTTTGGACACCTCGTAGTACGCGGTCGCGGCTTGAGCCAGATCTATCGCCATCACAACCGCCACACTTCCCCAAGAGCTGGCGTCTTGCGTCATTGTTGATACGAACGTCGCATGGAAAACGTCCACGTTGAACACGATAATCGTGGGCGCCAGATCTTGGACGTAGACCACCCCCTTAATAACCCAGTTCTTGAACGCGAGCTTGATCACCGGGAGCAAGAATGTAAACCACGTCTGGTAGCTCGTGGGGATTCTGTTGAATGCGATGGTGTAGCCACTGTAGACGAAGAACATCGCCGACTGAGCGCTGAAGACGATGAGAGCATAGTGGAGAACCTTGCGCTTGGCATCGGGATTTGCCGCTAGCACATCTTTCCACGTCATCCAAATCGTCGACGCGAACGTGAGCAGCCACAGAAAGATCGTCGCGCAGATGGAGAACGGCGTCGGAAACGCGACGAAGTAGCCCAACGCGATCGCACTGAGATACGTCGCGGAGCCGGTCGCCAGTGAGATCGCCCAGAGTCTTGCTGGAGACAGCGGGAGAGTCGGCGAGCTAGCGTGTAGCTGCATCAGCACCATGTGGGCGATGAGCCACCCTCCGCCAAAAGTGCGCACATGGTAACTGAGCGACTGATGGAGAACGCCGTCTTCTGGAGGATTCATGGGCAGTACGTCCACGAACACGATCAAGACCAGTCCTGGGAGCGGTGTCAGCAGCATGATCGCGATATGTTGCCAGCGACGCGTCTGCTTGGCATGCTGGAGGATCTCGTGGAACCGAGAGAGCGAATACCGACCTTGGAGCTCCACTTGTACGGCCTCCCATGTGCGGAGGAGACAAGATGACGCTGTCATTCACTAGTGGATCGAGCCTGTCTTAGGGGGGGGGGGGGGG
>JAADXE010000517.1:0-22535 GCA_023337545.1 Pythium coloratum | reverse complement strand
GAAGGTCTCGAGGCCCAACAAACAGACGCGAATGAATGCGAACACGTCATATTGATGAATTGATGCCACTAGTGCTCTTGCTCACGACAAACGACATTCTAATGGAAGTATGCAACATTGATCTATCTACGCTGGTCAATCCGGTGTGTGCTGCACACCAATCAGCGCCGCGTACAGCTTACCCCAGCCACAGACGCTTACTGCCCGACTTCTCCACATCTGGATCCCATCACGAAGCTGAAGCTCGAGTGCTCACTCTGATGATCGTGAGCCACGAATTCAATAGTGGTGCCAGCAAGAAACAGACAACCGACCTGCCATCTAGCAGTTTCCCGCTAACTTGAAGAGGCACGACTCACCACACGGAGGCACTGTTGATGGCCATGATGAGAACCGAACGGGATAGCGAACCAACTGCACGGACGCAAAGTCCAATGCGGTGACTTGAGGAGGACAAACCAAACAACAGCAACCCAGCCCGAAGCGGTTTGGCTGCGTGGTTGTGTGGTTCGCCCACAAGCATCTGCTGGGCCCCGTAGAAGAAAGCAGTACACCCCATGGCTCGATGAGACTACAGAGGAGGACCCCTTCACCTTCGCCAAGATCACCTTCATTTGTATGGCCTTACTGTCTGCGCTTTTCAGTGGTGAGTAGTCGTCTCTTATCTCTTCCCATCCGACTCGACTTGAAAGCTGCGGTATTTATCCAGCCATCATAATGCGCTCGCTCCACGCCGTCACAGCGTTTCTCGTCGTACTCCTTTCCGTCGCAAGTGTCGATTCTCAAGCGTCGCCCTTGCACTCGCAATCTACTAGCAACCTACGCACGGAGTACGCCACCAACAACCCCGTCGCCCCTGTCTCCGTCGTCACCAACGTCCACATCGTGACGAGGGTAGCTGATACCTTGAACCCGTACATGTCTGCACCAGTGTAGGCATCGCTCGCTGCTTTGGCCTGGGAGTCGACTGCACTCTGTGTCGCTCGCCTCTCCAACAACTTACACAGACGACCACCGGTCTGCTCTTGGGTCAGACTGAGCACCGGCCTGAGCGTACGTAGAGAGCTACGTCGTCGGACAGAAGGAAAACGTCGAAGGAATGGAGGCGTCAATGTGCGCGTGAGTTAGAGTGAGAGCTGGAGCTCTAGTTGCCATCAGTGCAGTTCGTCTCGCGTTCTATAGTGAAGTACATCGAAGAACTTCGAAGGTTGCAGTATCGATAGTGAGTAAATCTAACCATTCAAAGCATCAAACGCAAGTGATTTATGACTGATTGATGGATTCCTTTGTGGTGCTGGTGGATGCCGCGTGACATGAAAACGCTCACCACCAGGCTGCGTCTAATGTATTGCCTTCACTGGTGAGTTCGTCACCATTTTCATGGCCTGTATGGCGTTGGCGGCTATCTCAAATGCTACTTGGACGTACCGTACTTCGAAGTGAAGGCTTTTGAAGGCCTTTAGCCTGGATCAGCTCCTAATGTAGGCCGCGTTGTTCATGACAGTTGGTGTTGTCCTGCCCCACGATATGACTAGCATGTGGTGCACGTGTAGAAGGACGGTCTCACTTACTGGTGTCCTATGATCCCAACTCACATCTCAGCCTCAGAAACAGCAAGCACAGCAGATCGCGAAGAGGAGTGGCGCCTTGTCGTGGGCTTTGAGCCTGGTCTCCTGTCTGCTGCATCTCTTGAACTCCATCCTTCCTCACTTTCCATTATATTCCATTCCCTTCAGCTGCATCCCACCACCAGAGCCCGTCGCCTCACCCGCCTCCACCCCCGTCATGCGTTCGCTCAGCTCCGTCGCTCTCTGTCTCGCAGTGCTTCTCGCTGTCTCCAGCGTCCACGCCCACGACACCACAGCGTCAATCTCGTCGGTGGAAGCGGCTTCTCCGTCATCAGACGCGTCACCAGCAACTCGCAACTTGCGTTCAGAGCAGTTCCAGAACGTCCCGCTCGCGCCTGGCTTCACCACGTTCGTGTCGACGACGCAACCCATCGTCATGTCCAGTCCAGACGCGTCGTCGACTGTGGTGGTGGGCCCGACCGTCGCTGTCGCCGGGTTCTTCAACCCGTTCGCGGCCTTACGCAACATGTTCATGGGCCGCAGCCAACGCTAAGCGGCCACAGTGCACTGCGTCCTCCGTTTCGTTACGTAGCCTCCAAGTCGCGAACGAGAGCTCTCTGTTGAACTTCCCCGTCAGTCCCATCGTACAGCGTAGCGTTGAATCACACCATCTTTGATCTTCTAAGGAATGGCTATTACCATGAGGTTTTGAATCAGAGCTTGACGTGGCATCTTGAGCTGCTCCTCCTAGAGTTCGAGCTGACGCTAGAAGCCACTGTTGTCAGCCAAGGTCGAAGCTATTGTCGGTCGATGACTGCTCCAGGGTGTTGAGCTACACACAGCCCAATGCGAACTGGTTCTTCGTGAGTCGACTGACTCACAGGGATGTCCGAGAAGTGTTTTGGTGTGGGATTGGAAGTACTTGCTTCTTTCCTGGCTTTCATTTTGCGTCTGTCTGTGTGTCTGTGGTCTCTAGAACGTATTGATGGTGCGCTTGCTTGACTGTCGCCATAAAATTCCCTTAGAAGTCCCGATACAGCATGAGCATGTTGTCCAAGTGGATGATCGCGCGGTCCAACCGGTCCAGCGCGCGGCTGAGCTTGTCGAACTTGGCCAGATCGTTGGCCTCCACGAGCTGGTCCGAGCGCGCGATGAGGTCCTTGTTCTCGTCAGCCTCAAACTTTCTTCGCCGGCGCAGCTTCGTCAGCGAGTCCTGGATACGCTGCGAGATCGCCTTCTCCATGACCGGCACGTCCACCGACCACGTAAACATCGTGAACGCCGGGTTGTGGTCCACGCGCTTGGGGATCTCCTGGAGCTTGGCGAGTCCCTCGCGATACAGTTCATACAGTCGACGACGCGCGTCGTTGGAAGGCAGCAGCGCCAGTTCACCGATGGTCTTCTGCTCGAGCTGGCGCTTCTCCATCAGCAACCGCACGATGCGTGCGCTCTGCACGCCGTACTTCTCCTGGATATAGGAATGCGTCGTGCTCTGACGCAGGAACTCGACGATCTTCTTCATGTGGACGACGTACTGGCCGCCGTCTCCGGCCCGCGACTGCGACGGATCGAACTGCTCGGCCGCCGTCTTCATGACCATGCCCGACTTGTCGCGACACATGACCGTGATGTAGTTGAGCAGCAGGCGCCACGTGTCCTTCGAGTCCTTTGGCAGCGCGGCCTTGACTTCGTCCATACTGAACAGCTCGCGTGCAGTCACTGGGTACGACGTCGGCTCGTTCTTCTCGCGCTCGTGAGGCGACGAGTGGCGCAGCATGGCTGCGACGATCACGCCGGCCACGTTGTTGATATTCTCCGTCGCGAACTTGATGCACGAGCGGTGACGCAGGTCGCGCAGGAGCTGGTCGATGCCGTAACGCCACACGAGCGAATGCTCCGCCATGGCGCCCGAGTTTCCAGAGGTCACCGATAGCTGCATTTCGGCGTCGTCGTCGTTTCCGTTCGCCGACGTGCCGCGCGACGGCAGCTTGGCGCGCTTGTTGGCGCCCTTGCGCTTCTTGCTCTGCTGCTCGTGCTCCGTCTCGAACTCGGCTTCGCCCGTCTCCTTGCGCGAGCCTTCGTCGGCCTCCAGCATCATCTGCAGTTCGATCGGCACGCTCGTGGTGCCGGCCGTCGACGGCTTCTTGCGCTTACCGCCACGGACCGTGATACCGTCGTCCGTCGCCGCCGTCGTCGTCGCTGATGCAGGCGCTGCGCCGTTGCCGTTCTTACCCGCGCCATTGCGCGCACGCGGCTTCGCGCCATTCGCTGGCGGCGCCGTGCTGTCGCCGTTTTCCTGTCCGCGCATGATACTCGCAGGGAACTCGGGCTGCTCTTCTGGCTCTGGCAGCTTCATGTCGAGCGGGTGCACGCGCGAAATATACCGCTTCTTGGCCATCTCGACGAACGTCTCGCGGATGCGCGAGCGGTTCACGTCCAGCTCGTCCTCGGTGATCTCCTGGTCGGCGAGCTGCGGGTCGCTCTGGCGCAGGTGCTCGGCCAGCGCGTACGCCATCGACTCGATCGACTGGTCCATGCGCACGCGGCCGTGGACCAGGATCTCCTCCATGATGACCTCGCCCTCGGCGCCGAAGCCTTCCTTCGCGAGCTCCGTGAACTTGGGGAACCGCAGCCGATACAGCACCTCCTGCACGTGCATGAAGTAGGACGCCGTGGCGCCACGGGCCGACGGCACGGGCACGATCTTGAGCAGGTTGTGCTGCAGCAGCTTGAGCAGGTTGGCCTTGATCTCGTGGACGCTGGGCTGCACGCCCGACGTGGCCAGCGCCTGCACGCGCGGCACGATCTCCAGCAGCCGCAGGCCGTCGGCGCGCAGCAGCGCCAGCGCGATGGCGGCCGCCGTGTCGCCGAAGTCGTCGCGCACGACGCTCACCACGAGCTCCCGCTCCGAGCGGCCGGCGAAGGACACGGTCGCGCTCATAATGGAGGAGGTGGTAGCTACAGACACGGAGAGATAGAGATGGAGATGGCGACGGCGCTTGGCCTGATGCCTAAGGTTCGGTATGTAGGAAAGCGAGGCCGTGGGCTGGGTAGGTTTTCCCAGCCACCAGACCGACCTCGGTGCATAAAGTGCGGCGTCGAGCGTAGCTCTTCGCGTAAGTTCGTTTTGGAGAGTGATGGTTGATTGATGTTAGGTACGTTTCCAGCTAAGTACGAGTAAAGGAGGTCGGATGTTATGCCCTAGGTTCGATTTACGGCAGTTGCATGTTCAGAGGAGGACTAACCGGGGGCGGATACGTGTACGTACCGTAACCCCATCCCATCTTGCCAGGGCGACAGCACGCGCGAGGCAGAGCGGCGGAAGCGGACGGCGATCGGCTCGTACGACGCGGCGCCATGAACAAGGAGAAGCTGGAGCAGATGAAGAAGGAGCGGCTGGAGCAGATGAAGGAGCTGGGCCGCGGCGGCATCTCGCGCGGCCTCAGTCTGCTGCAGAAGGCCAATACGGCGCTCAACACCACGCCGCCGCCCAGTCAGTCGAACGGCGACTCTGGTGATAGCGACGGCGCCACGGAGACCACGAGTCTCACGAGCAAGCCGTCCTATGACGACTTGGTGGGGCTGAGCATGAAGCTGACGCGCCAGAACAAGCTCATGAAGGCGCAGTTCCAGAAGATGCAGGCGCGCATCGTGGAGCTGTCCACCAAGGACGCCGACTGCCGCGTGTTGACCGACTTCGTGACCGACGTCGTGGGGGTCGACGTCATCGCCTGCCAGTCTAAACCGCAGGCGTCTAAAGAAGGCGAGAGTGATGCAGGCGACGTGGCGACGATAGACGCTGCACAACTGCGAGAACGCTTCGAGATCGTGGAGGCGCTTAAGACCAAGGCGTTCCGACAGCAGCTGAAGATTAACGGCGCGTCTAACGAGGCGACTAAACCTCAAGAGGAGGAAATATCTCTGCTGCCGATGTCGCCCATGGCGCCGTCCGTGGCCAAGACTCCGACCACGACCACGCCGCAGTACGAAGAGATCGATCTGCTGGGCGAGGCCTATCCGTTAGTCGCACCGCCGCAGCCGAAGCCATCGAGTGACTACAGTGGCGATCTGCTCTCGCTCGATATGCCGCCTGCGTCTAACATTGCTGCGTCTAACGCTACTGCGCCAATGACATCAAACGACGCAGCGGTACTGGAGAAGCAGCTCGACGACGCGACGGAGCAGCTTCGCCGCCTCGAAAGCGAGATGAAGCGCAGCGCCAGCGAGAACGAGGAGCTCCGTCAGAAGTTTAACGATATGTGGGCCCAACGCACCACGCAGTTAGACCAGCTCACGCAGCAGATGGAAGCTGAGCGCCAGTCTAAGTTGGCGGTAGAGTCTAAGCTGCGCAGTCTGACCAGTCTAAACGAAGAGCTCCAGCAGCGAGAGACCGCGTTCGAGATAGAGAAGACTGCTTTGCAGTCTAAAATCCAGGAGTTGGATCAGCAGATCGACGCGTTGCGCGTGGAAGCCGCGACGCTGAAAGCCCAAGCGAACAGCGTCAGCCAGTTAGCCCCGAGCCAGTCTAACCCGCACGATGACGCGCTCACGCCGCTGCTCGAAGAGCTCGAGCTGACTAAACTGGCGCGTGCTGAGGCCGACCACGCGCTTAAGTCGCTGCAGGAGAAGCTGTCGACTGGCGAGAAGCGTCTAACCAAGGCGCTGAACGACGCGGAGCAAAACACGGCGGTGATCGAGGCCTTACGCTCGGAAATCGCCCGTCTAATCGACGAAATCAAGCGCGTGGAGAACGACAAGGCGACTATCAAGGCCTCGGCGGCGGCGCTGCGTGCAGAGAAGGAACAGCTGGAGGAGTCTAAAGAGGAGCTGGAGGAGCAGCTCCAAGTGTTGCGCGCCAACAACAGTTCTAACCTCGAGAGCGTCGTCGGTGAGCTGGCGGAGGCCAAGAGACAGGCGGCCGAGCAGCGCGAGTACACCAACAGCAAGATCGAAGTGCTGGTCAAGGATTTAGACGCGGCGAGTCGACAAAGCGCGTCACTGGAGACGGAGTTGGCCGAGAAGGACACGCAATGCCAGCGCATGGCCACGTCGCAGGCGTCGCTCACGCGCGAGGTCATGGAGCTGCAGAGGCAAGTCTCAGGTATGCAGGAGGACCTGCAGATGGCGGCAGAAGGGCTCGAAGCGCACGCGAACAAGGCCCAGGAGAGCGAGCTGCGACGCCGAGAGCTGGACGAGAAGCTCACGAACGCACGGATGCAGCTGGAGACGCTCAAGGACCAGCACCTGAATGATCTGGAGATGCTGCGCAGCGGCAAGGAGACCGAGCTGGACAGGGTGCGTCACGACCGCACGCAGCTGCTCAAGAAGCTGAGCGAGGCCGAGGCCGCCGGCAGTTCGCTGTCTGTCAAGTACAGTACTGTTCAGGACGAGCTGGAGCACGAGAAGAAGCGCACGAACGAGCTGGAAGGACGGGTCGGGCAGCTCACGGCCGAGGTCGGCAACCTGAGCATCGACTTGGCGGAGACCAAGAAGGCTTTGTCGGATCGTATGGCCTTGGCGACGCGGCTGCAGACCGAGAACATGGGTTTCGCGGAGAAGCAGGCGGAGCAGGCGGCTCGAGTCGAAGCTGCGCTGCGTGACGCGGCCTCACGAAAGCAGGAAGTGGTGGAGAAGGAGACCAAGGTGGCGGCTGCGATGGCCGAAGTGGCCAAGTTCCAGAAGGAACGCGACAACGCAGTCGACGAGATGGCGCAGCTGCGCAAGGCGCTGGAGGCCGAGAAGCGGCAAATGGAACTGAAGCTGGCAGCTCAGGAGGTCAAGTTCCAAGGCGCCGTGGCGTCCGAGAAGGAGGCGTTCAAGCGCGAGCTGGAGCGAGTGGAAAGCGACAGCAAGAACAAGTCGAAGCTCGCTCTCCACGCCGTGCTGGAGAAAGAAGCCGAGATCGAGCGTCTGTCCAAGAGGCTCGCGGAGCTGGAAGAGGACGTGCGGTCGGGCGATGCCGACAACCGCAAGATCTTTGAATTCGCGCAGATGCAGGCCAACCGCGAGCTGGAAGCTCGTGCCAACGGCGCTCGCATCCATGAGCTCACGCGTGAGCTGGAGATCGCGAACGGCCGCGTGCAGGAGCTGCTGCAGGACCAAGCGCGCCACGGTGAAGAGATCACGGCCATGATGCAGACGCAACGACGCGAGGGCGTCAACATGGAGTACCTCAAGAACGTGATCGTCCAGTTTATGTCGTTCAAGCCCGGCTCGTCGCAGCAGACGCGTCTCGTGCCTGTCATCACCACGTTGCTCCAGTTCACGGCTGCCGATATGAAAGAGATCAAGAAGGCGGGTCGACGCAGTAGCTGGGGCACGTGGGGCGCCGAGGTGCCTGACTACAAGCCCATCACGCTGCCTCCTTCGGGAGGAGGCAACGGCCCCACGACACCAACGCGGAGGCGAACGTCCCCGCCGACAGACAGCTCGACGACCCAGGCCGACTCGAACTCCCGAGCATCGAGTTTCACGCTGCCGCCTCATCACGAAGACGACGGTCTCTCCTCCGCAGCGTTTGCCCCGCACCCGAACACCCAAAGCGCCGATTTTTGAGTTCAAATTAATCCACATTCAATGTCCACCGTCGTCACATGACTCACTCTCTACGCATTTGCTTGCTGTTCTCTCTCTCTCTCTCTCTCTTCTTGGAATCAATCCTCCGGCTCATCGCGTGATGGTGCTCATCTTGCGGTTCAGGATCAGCTCCGACGTCCGCCGCTTGGCCGCATCCACGCGAGACAATCGTCGGGACGCGCGGTCCACATCGCTGTTCGACGCGCTGGACGCGGACGACGACGGTGACGCCAGCGCGGCGGACAGCGGCGTCGTCGCCATGAAGCTGTGGTGCCGAGAGAGCGACGCCACGCGGTTGACGCTGCCCCAGAGCCCCGTCGCCGCGTTCTTCTTGAGCTCGAGCTTGCCGTTGGCGGCACACAGCAACCGCATCCACTCAAGACAATGGTCTGCAAACACGCACATCAGAAAACGAGTCAGAAACGAATATACCAGGTCAAGTGCAGGGGAGGATGCCGTACCGAGTGAGTCGCACTTGAGCACGATGCGTTCTTCGTGAGACGCCGCGGGCAGGCCAGGCATCGAGGTGGAGTGGGTACTCCGCACAATGAGGATACACGCCGTGCGCTGGGCACTCATCTCCTGGTCTTCTGCATCACTGCAGGATCGAACTTCGATGATTTCCTTGGTCGCGAACGAGCCCAAGATGTCGGGCTCTTCGTCGTACAGGTGAACTGCGAGTGAAAGCGTCAACACGCGCGAGCTCGTGAGCACGAAGTACTTGGGGATCCACTTGCGGCCATCCCACTCCTGGAGGTTCGTCGAGTACAGCACCGACGCCTCGATCTGCAGGCGGAGAAGCTCTTCGTTGTCTTTCTGCGTGGAGAACGTGCTGCCGCGGCTGATGAACACACCATTGCCAAAGATCTCGGCCTTGTTCTTGCCCGACTCCAAGTATCCGTAGGCGCGCTTGACATCCAGCAACGCGTTGCGCCACATCACGGCCTCGTCATCGGTGCGTGGGATGATCACAACGCTGACGTCACCATCTCCCAGCACCAGCTCCACAGCGTTCTCAGGCGAGTTGATGTACGCGAATCGCACGTCGACGAGCGCACGGCAATCAATGACACCGTAACGGATCGCGCTGGCCTCGTCGGCGAGCACTTCGTGCTTGTAGATCGACAGCTCGTATCCCCACTGTACGAAGTACCGCAGACGCACACGCTCCTCTTTCGATGTGCGGTAGTATAGCCATCCGCTCGCGCTGAAGCCTTCTTGTAGCTGGGAAGACGCCTTGGTCGCCAGTCCACCACTGCTGCTGTTGCTGCTGCTGCTTCGAGGACGATCCGGTTCTTCTTGGAACGTGAAAGTCTTCAACAGCTCACGCGGCAGGGTTTGGATCTCGCCCAGAGGACTCAGTGACGAGCTGTGTGCGCCCTTGACCGACATTGAGTTCGTACAGCAGTCGTAGATCGCGTTCGCCCAGTCGCGCAGCGCTTGCTCCGTCTCGAAAGCCAACAGCACCGCGTAAAAGTCGCCTGCATCTTCTCGCTGGGCCGACGCCTTCGACTCACCCTCGCCGCCCATGGCCGTGGGAATTGCAAAGCTGATCTCGAGCTGGTAGAAGTCGTCGTTCGTGCCTCCACTGCTGCTTACGCTGCTGTTGCTGCCCCTGCTACTGCCACGAGCGATCACTTTCGACATGGACAAGTGGTAGATACACGGTAGTGAGACCATACCAAGCGGACGCCCTCCACGGTCCGTCGAGAAGATGAGCTGGTGGTTCCGCAGCGAGAAGTGGCGTCGTCGGAACACCTGGTACAGGCGATCCAGCTTCCAGATCCACGCCTCCTTCGGCTGCGTACTCGCCCAGCCATCCATGCGCAGCGACGCCTTCTTCAGCATGAGCTCACCACACGAACACATCACGAGCATCCAGCGCTTGGCACTCTTGGCGCTGTCGGCTACGAGCTGAACCTCGTTCTCGCCCTTGACCTTGACCACAAAGCTACCTTCCTGGAAGCCGTCCGAGTGCACGTCTTCGATCTCCTTGAGCGAGATTGCGTCGATCGCGTCGCCCCATTCGTTCATGTGATCTTCCTGTTTCTCATAGTAGCTGAACACGCCGCTGGCGATCGAGGCGAAGGCACTGCGACCGGCGATCGTCAAGTAGCCGCTCATCTCCGTGTACTCGGACGTGAGCATCTGGTGGACGACGTTTGCTGAGGGCGTGATTCCCATGCCCATCGATGAATCGAAATCGCTCATATCCAACGCACTCGCGTGAGTCGATGCGCGTCTTCGAGACGCGGCGTCCTCGTCGTCTTCATTGTCTGACTCCCGAATCACACTCATGTTGAGACCAGCATTCTTGGCGCGGCGCTCAGCGTTTTGCTTGGCCTGGGAGGCGTCGCCACTGTCGTCGAGGCTCGACTGACCGCGGAAGTAGTAGTCCGAGATCCAAATCAACAACGAAAGCCACGTCTCCTTCTGCGCAAACGACTCGGCCACCATCTATAACACAAGGAAAACGGTCACTTGGTCAGGCACCAACATTCAAAGCCCTCGGGACAAGCGACACATACCATCCAGACGACGTCGTCAACAGTGGTGAGCTGGATGGTGTAATCCAAGTTCTCCTGATAGCCCGACTCCGCTTCACGCACGTCCTTGATCTCGCGCATGTTGAGCACCGTCGCCGCCAGATCCGGATCGCCATCTTCCACTTCGTACTTGAAGAAAAGGAGTTGCTGCTCGTGGAGCACGGCGAAGCGTGGGTGGTACGACTCGTAGCCTGTGTTGCGTGGCTTCTTGAGGAAGAACCAGCCCTTATTCGCGCTCTTCCGCACCACGTCTTTCAGACTGCGGTACAAAGGAGGCGTGGTCTGAACGCGCGGGTCGCAGTACTTGAGCGGGTTGGTAATCACACGAGCAACCGTGGGTCGACCAAACTGCGACTCCGAGTACCGCGCGCTGGAGCCGGACATCGACATTGCCAGGCCGTGGCTGTAGCTGTTGCTGCGCGAAGGACGACGCGTGATAGAGGTCAAGTCGTACTCGTGGCCCGTGAGGCGCTTAGTCTCCCGACTAATGCTCGCGCCCCACTTCATCATCTTCTCCTGCGACTCAAAACACATAATAAACGAGCGGCGGTACTTTTGCACCGGGCTGTTGACCATGATGCCGAGCTCGAGTCGCCACGGCATCTGCTGATCTTCTGTCTGCGGGGCCACAGGCGCAGGTGGTGCACTCATGTACGAACTTTCGCTGGATCCGTCGATCGACGCGCCACCGAAGCTGCTGGCTCCATTCAGAACTGGGTGTCCAGACGGCGCCGCGCCTTCCGCCATCGCGTAGCTGGGCACGATGCTCACGATGCTGTCGCAGCGGATGGTTCCGATCGGTCGCGCTCGCTGGTTGGCTGCCTCTTCGTCCACGTAGTACATCATCTTTCCATCGTCCAGCAACACAAACTGGAGCACAGCGAACGTCGAGATGATGAGGTCGCCAAGCTTGCCAATACGGTCGCGCAGCAACACTTTCGGCTCGAGCACGGCGTTGAACTCGACAGTCGCCACAGGGTGCACAGGAATCGTCAGTCGCGGGGTCACGATGGCCTTGGACGTTGCCGTCGCAGGCACAACAGCAGTAGAGCTGCCGCTACCACTGGCATTGCTGGCCGCGAGGCTAAACAGCGGCGAGTTCTTCAACAGATCGACCCACTGACGCATCTCGTCCTGGCCTCGTGTGTAGAACGTGAAGATGCTGCGCTTGCCTTCTAGGGTCACGCCCCATTGCTTCGGATAGCACTGTGTGAACGCGCTCACGGCCTCTCGTGTGTCGTTGATCGGACGGATGTCGGTCACGTCGTCCATGCGGATCATCCACGTCGGTGCCGACGCACGGCCGCCCTGCATACTGGGCTTGTACAGCTTGAGCTTGTTGCCTTGGAGCTGCAGCATGCGGATGCGGTACCGATGAGCCGCCGGCTCCTTCGCGAGGATCCAGCCTTCAGCCACACGGCTCGTGGTCTCACTGGCGGCGCCAGCGGCCTTGGGCGACGCCGCCGCCGCTGCCGACTGGTCGATGCGAGAGAACCGCAGCGTGAGCGGACGACCAGCGTTCTGGATCAGCTCCACGGCGTGCGAGAACTCCATGTTCGTGAAGTAGTGGTGGTTGATGGAGATGAGCAGGTCGCCGACTTTGATCACACCCGAGGCCTCTGCCAGGCCCGGTCCTTGGTCGCCGGCGCTGCGCTGGAAGCCGCAGACCATGACCTCGTCGTCCACTGTGCCACGGAGCTGCAGGCCCAGCGGTCCGGACTGGTCGAACGTGACGGTGATGATCTTCTCCTTGGCGTCGCTGTCGTCGCGCAGCTTGCCGTCCGCGTCGTCCATGGGCAGCGCCGCCGTGAGCCGCATGCCGTTGGCGTCCGTGAACCGCGAGCTTCCGCTTGACGGCATCAACAAGGCCGACGTCTTGCGCGACACGCGAGGGATCACCGAGCTGCCGCGGATGATCGTGGACTCGGGCCGCTGCATGAGCTTGGGTTTGTACTCGCCACGGAGCTGTCGGACAAACAGAGATACAATCATCAGCATCTCACGCAGCGTTCTACGAGGGTTACGCAATAACAACACAAGAGGGTACGCACCACGAGTGTGAGCACGGTGGCCCAGCGCACCATGTCTTCGCGGTCGTTGCCGGCGATAGTGTAGATACGATCGGCGCACACCTACGGGGTTACACAGCACCCTCCACACGTCAGTTGGGGTACACTGCATAGTACACGCGTCAGCTCCTAACGCACCAGATCCAGCGCGTGCTCGGGCGCGTCGGCGACGCTGGACGGCAGCACGGCGTTGACGGACGCCAGGTGGATTTCTCCTAACTCTTGCTCCTCGGTCTCGCTCTTGAAGTAGCGCAGGATCATGCCGTCCAGCACGAACCAGCGCTTGCGGTACGTGTTACCGGGCAGGTGGATGCGCAGCACGCGCGAGCTGTTGAGCTTCTTGCCGCCCGCACCCACATGCTGCAGCCGGCGCTTGAAGTCGGGCTTGAGCAGATAGCCCTTGGGGTTCTCGAGCCACTCCTGGTGGATGGCGCTGGTCGTCTGCATCTGGTGCACCTCGCGCGACAGCTTCTCGTAGGCGTTCTCCGTCGAGGGCGCGCCATCGCCGCCGCCGGCCACGCCGCCTGAGCTCTCCGTCATTTTGGGGATTTCCAACAACTCACACGCGAAGAGGGGAGGGAAGAAAGCAGAGCCGCCAAAGTACTGTCAAGGATCTACTAACGCATACAGTCGGATGCCAACAAACCTTTGATAATGCATATATGGATACAACATTTTCACTTTAGTGACTGCCTGCCTGCTGAGATGGCTACACTGTGATCTCTTTGTGCGGGCTGGCTTACTCGATCTTGACTTCGTCGTTGGGCAAGCGACGGCCACGCTGTGTGGGGAATGCACGCAGCACGTGCTGCTGGCCCACGAGGTGGACGACGTAGGCCAGTCGCTCATGGACGCCGTTGGTGATGATGGCCTCGTAGAAGCCGGGGTACGAGACCAGGTTCCCAGCGTCGTCGTGGAGCGCGACGGTTTGCCCGGTGATTTGGAACGAGATCGTCTTGGCTTCTCCCTTCTTCAGACTGACGCGCTGATAGTCAAAGAGCTGCTGGTTGAGCAACGTCGCTGGGCCGGTCGCCTGGATGGACAGTGGGCGGAAGTACGCCAACACGACTTCATCCCCTTCACGGTCTCCGATGTTGCGAACCTTGACTTGGATGGTCGCATTAAGCGATGGCGTCACGAGCAACTGTGTGTCCGTCACATCATCTTGCGCCTCCTTCACAGTCACATACGGAGAATCCACCGACTCGTTGGATGGCTTTGAGAGTGCGAACTTGGTGTAGCTCAGTCCCCAACCAAACGGAAACACCGGCACCTCCTTGAAGTACCGGTACGACCGTCCTGGATACTCGGTCATACTCATGCTCTTCATCTTGACCGAGTTGATGTAGTTGGAGCGATACATCGTCACGGGTAGCTTTCCTCCAGGGTTGTAGTCACCGAAGATGACGTCTGCGATCGCCTGGGAGCCGTAGAAGCCCGGGTAGAAGGCTTCGACGACGCTGTCGGCGTACAGAATGAGCTCTTCCGCACCAAGAACGCCGCCGTTGAACAGCACAACGACCACTGGCTTGCCGACTTTCCGCACACGCTTGAGAAGCTGCAGCTGGATGTTGGGCAGTTGAATCGTCAGTCGATCCAACGGTTCACGCTCAATCGACGTGTCGATGCCCAAGAAGAACACGACTGCCTCCGATTCCTCCGCGAGTTTGACCGCCGCATCAAAACGAGCCGTGGACGAATCGTTCACACCGCAGCCACGCTCTCCCTTCGTGAACTCCTCGCCATTTTTATTCTTGATAGCTTCAAGAGGCGTCTCGACACAGCCCAGTTCATTGTAGTCGCCGTGGCAGATCTGCCCGTAGTAGTTACCCATGATGCCTTCACGAGCCACCGAGTGAGGTCCCAGCACTGCGACTTTCGTTCCTTTCTTTAGTGGGAGCACGTTGTTGCTGTTCTGGAGCAGTACCAACGACTTGCGCGTGAGCTCCAGGCTGAGCTGCTGGTGCTCTGGCTTGTTCACTTCTGTGGGCTTGACATGCCAGTACGGCTGATCTTCAATCGGGTCAAACAAGCCGAGCTGGAAGCGCAGCGTCAGCGTGCGGCGCAGCGCGTCGTCGACGTACTTGATGTCCAGCTGCTTGTCCATGACCAGCTTCTCGAGGCAGTCGTTGTACACGTTGCCACTGTTCACGTCCGTACCACTCTTGATGGCCAAGATACCGGCGTTGCACATCGTCTTCGTGTAGTGGTGTCTGTCCCAGATCGCTCGGATAGCCCCGGAGTCACTCGTGATGTAGCCTTCAAATCCAAGATCCGTCCGCAACACGCCCGTGAGCCAGTCGTTGGCACACGTTGGCACGCCGTTCAGGCTGTTGTACGAGCACATGATGCCCTTGGCCTTGGCATCCACGACCGACGCACGGAACGCTGGAAAGTACGTGTCAGCGAAGTCGTACTTCGACACGATCGCGTCAAACTCCATGCGGTCGACGCCTTCGTAGCTGTCGAACGAGTACGCGATCCAGTGCTTGAGCGTGACCACCGCCTGCAAGTAGCGTTTGTCCGGTCCCTCTTGCAGGCCGCGCGTGTACGCGATGCCGTAGCGCGCGTTGATCAACGGATCCTCCGACGGCGTCTCCATGTTGCGACCCCATCGCGGGTCGCGGTTGATGTTGATGTTCGGCGACCAGCAGTCCAAGCCGAGATGCGGCCCACGCTCATAGTTCTCGCGAGCGCCCTCCAGCCACAGCGCACGCAGCTCCCAGCCGATCACGCGCGCCATCTTGTACACGGTGTCTGGGTCAAACACGGCGCCGAGGTTCACCGGGTTGGGGAAGTTGGTGGCGCAGTTGAGACCGCACGTCGACTGCACGCCGTGCACGCAGTTGGCGCCCCAGTTGTACTCGGGCAGCCCAATCGACGACATGTTGCCGTGGGGGCTGGCGCGCGCCGTGAGCAGCAGCGCCTTCTCCTTGAGCGGCAGGCGCTTGAGCAGATCTTCCACGCGCGCTTCAAGCGACAGCGACGTGTTGCAGAACGCCAGCTTCGCGAACTCGCCCACACAAGCGCGAGGGATCTCCGCGGCTGATACTGGCGTGGTCACACATACTGCTAGTGCCGCTGCGGTGGCGAGGAGCGACGTCGTGAGCGATCGCATCGTGGCTTCGTGCGAGTGTCGGGAAGTGCTCGCGGTCACCGTTTAATCTCTTGAGGATCCAGAGAAGAAGAGCGGCCGGTGTCGAAATCATGCTTGACATTGAGATATAGACAGTCGACAATGTCGATATCCGACACTCGAAATCCGGGATTTTGTAGCCATTTCGTTTGAGAAAGGCGACAAGCGCATGTCACTCGAGGCTTTCGTGAACGCCATCTTGAGGCTGAATGCGCCGCATCAGGCGTTGCATGCGAGGCGTCGTGCACACGCATGGGGAGCTGCCACAGTTGGCGCATCGTTGGAGCTTGACGCGCTTGACAGGCTGCACAATGGAGACGTCTCGCGTCCGTTTGCTTCTTTCCGATGCCTCGTGCTCCGTCGACAGGAAATCCTCATTCGACTCATCTTCAGAGCTGCTGCTGCTGCTGTGTAGTTCATCTTGCTCGAATCCCTCATCGTCGTCGTCATCATCTTCATCATCTTCGTCATCTACGTCGCTGAGCTCTTCGTACGCGAAGAGATCCAGGTTGTCGTCGTCATCGAAAGAGGCACTTGACATCACGAGGTCGCCGCCGTCATCGACTTCATCAGGCGCACCATTCGCATCGAGGCTCGAACTTCGTGTAGTGGTAGGCTTGGCTCCTGTGAGACGGCGCTCAAGTGCCTCGAGTGCGCGTTGAGCACGATGGTTATCCGGCAGACGCAAATTCTCCACGCGCAGTGGGCGATCGACCATCCCGTGGCTGCTTTCATCTCTTGTATCTTCGTCTTCATCCACACTGTGGTGATCCTCCTCATCGTCGTCATCGTCTGACATTTCTAGCTGCTCGTACTCGGAATCGGTGTCTTCACCCGCTGATGAAAGAAGCTCGTCCTGTTCAAAGTCGCTTTCTCTGTCGTTGCCATCGTCGTCTGAATCAATTGTATCGAGTGACAGGTCCAACGCTTCGCTTGTTGGGTTCTCGTCTTCTTCATTTTCTTCTTCGATTGGCTCAAGCTGACTAAGCTTGGTGGCCAACGTCGCACGGTGTTCTGCTGTCTCTTCCTCCACTCGAGACACGGCAGCGCGGGATACCATATTAAGGGTGCTCTCACTGGTGATGTCTTGACGCTTCGCATTGATGAACGCCGGCCAGTTATGCTCGCATGTCTTCTCCAGCAGCGTCGCCGGATTTATCACTGCCCAGGAGGAGAAAAACAGAGCGGGATGCAGGTTCTTGAGGCCACACCCAGTGACTTCCAACGTCGGCTCAGGCAACTCGGCGTCACTATCACCGACATCTTCAGGAACTGGAATCGGGATGGGGACCGGGACTGGTGCTTTCTTTGCCTTCGACGGTTTCCGTTTGTTTCTTGAATTGAGTACTTCAGTTGGAGCTGCCACCGCTGCAGCCGTTTGATTCTTCACTTCCTCGAGTAGCTTGTTCTCGAAAAACTGCTTCACAGCCACAGCGAACAACCTCCCGGCTGCGACCGGAGTCATCGACGAATCGGTTTCGGCGACACTGCCGTCTTCACTTAGATATCGCCGCTTCAGTCGCTCCCAGCGTTTCCGGATCTCCAAGCGGTGTCGATGTGGAAGATACTTGCTGGATATCCGTGCAAAACGCCGATTGTCGCCAAAATACTCGACTACGCCACGAGTGACGCGGACATCTTCTTCAATCATCCACTTCGCCCACTTTCGTGTGTGGTGCTCGCTGTGATAATCCTTGAATGCTGACGGCCCTCCGCGCTTCTTCCTGCTGCATAAATATCGATATCGCTTCGAAATGTCGACGGGGTCCTTGGTCGGGATAAGTGTCTCGTGAATCTCACGCCAGGCTTCAGTGTTGACACCGTGACGCTTCACACCTTGAAAAAGCAAACGGTCTTCTGGCTGAGAGAAAACGAGCTTGCGATTTCCTTGAGGTCGCGACCGTCGCTTCTTCCTATTTAGCAGAATGTGTTTGTCCAACTCTTGCAGACTGCCCTGCAAGCCTTGATTTCGTTCAGTGATCGAGCAGCCTCGACGAAACTGTGCCGTGAGTTGGTCGATCGACTGTGATCCCACAATGTCAAACATTGACGGATGAGCGACCGCAGCATGCGCTGCGCTGATGGAGCGTGTCACGCGACGCTGCTCGAGCATATCGTCCGCTGAGGCTTGCGAACCTCCACTGCCGTTGTTGAGTGTGAGCTTGGATAGCAGCTGAGCCTTGTGTTGCAACGCGCGCTTGCCTCGAATCTGGAGCTCGCGAAGCATGGATTCACACTCAGCAAGATGGGTCTTCGCTGCCACTTTTGCCGCTGCCTCGGCCGCTGCTGCAGCCTCTGGCTTCTCTTTCTGGCCGCGTTTCTCGCTGCGTCTGTCGGTGGTGCTCGGAGTCGATGACACCAAGTAGTACGTCTGCAGTAGAAGCTGGAAGTGTTTGTGCATCTGAGACGCCAACTGGATACATTGCTGCTGTGAGATCGTTCCTTTCACGTCTTTCAAAGCCGCCGCGTCTGCCATCTCTTCCGCGGTCTGGATAGCCACGACGCCTCTAGGGTTCGTAGTTGTGCGGTTGTTTGCCACAGTCGCTCCACTTGCAGTCGAAGCTCCTGACGGAGTCTTAGGAAACGTCGGTGGTACTTTGAGCTGCTGGGTTGTCTGCGTGGAATCCCAGAGCAACTCCGTGAGCTCCTTCTTCGACACGCGCACGCTTTGCTGATGCAGATCGTAGTCCTTTTCCCCTCTACCGCTGCCGTGTCCCTCCATCATGTCGTCGTCGTCCATGTCGTCGTCGTCTTCGTCTTCTTCCGGCTCGTACTCTTCGTCTTCTTCATCTAGAAACGACAGATTGTCTTCCTCGGCGCCCGTCGGCAGCAGCGACGACAGGAACCGCTGGTACTCGTGGCTGTCTTCGTTAAAAATGTCGCTGGATTTCACAGGATCAGGCGGCAGCAGCGACTCCAACGAGTCGATGTCCACGTTCACAAGCGACACTTTGGTGCGCGTGCGGTGGGCGATGCGGTCGTCGTCGCCATCCTCTGGGTCTCTTCCGCCGCCACCAGCAGCAGCGTCGTCAACAAGCGCCATGAGCCCGTCGTCTAAACTTCCCGCACTTTCATCGGCGCTAGCTTCGTCGTCGTCTTCAATGGTTTCCTCCGCCTCTTCCTCTTCCTCGGCTTCGCCCAATCCGTCATCGTCACCATCGTCGCCATCGTCGCCATCTTCGTCGTCGTCCTCCATCGTCTCCAGCTCGAAATCGTCGTCGCTTTCCTCACCATCATCTTCTCCGTCATCTCGGTAGTCCGTATCCTCATGGTCAGCAGCATGCGTCTCTCCCTGCAACCGTGGTGAGGCGTCGGCGGCGACACCCTCGTCGTCACGGTTCGCTTCCCGCGTCATGGCCGTCGACGGCCTTCACAACACCCGCGCAAAAAAGCACTGAGGCAACATCTCAATTAAGTAAACATTAATTTTAGCCAATTAGAGTGGATGCAGCATCGCTCCGGTCAAACCAATGAAGAGTGATGGTCTGTGCAACGCAGACAAAGAAACCGCGATCCAGGAAGAAGCCGACGACACAAGACGACCTCTGCCGGCGAAGCAACATGCTCGTGTTCACGCGTCCAGCGCGCGCTGTGTATGCGCAGTCACCACGCAATCCGATACGCTCGCTGTGCGCGTTAACTAGCGTTCGAACTATGCAAGAAGCGCGGCAATTGGCCGCGCAGTCGCTTCAAGCCGTGACGAAATGCGACTCACTTCAACAACAGCAACCGTCGTCCACGAGTCAGCGAGCAACGGGAGCTGCCGCTGCTTGTAGAGCTCATGAAAGACACCAATGGCGTGTGACTAACATGCCTAGCGTGTTAGCAAGCCATCTACAAGGTCGTGGGGTTCACACGGACAGCAGCGCGACCAAGTTCCGTCTGGATTCCAGGTACGCCAACCTCATGGCATCCCTGTATCACTGGATCAACAAGAGCGACTCACGCTTTTGCTTGTTGACCGCAGCTTTGTGGATTCGTTTCGCGACAAGCACGCGCCGTTTGGGTTCAATGGACTCGGAGAACTCGTCTATATGCGCACGTACTCGCGCGTGAAAGCCGACGGCACGAAGGAGCAGTGGCAGGACACGGTGGAGCGCGTGGTGAACGGCACATTCAGCATGCAGAAGCAGTGGCTGCAGAAGCTTGAACTGCAGTGGGACGAGGCCGCGATGCAGCAAGTCGCCCAGGGAATGTACTCGCGCATCTTCGACATGAAATTCCTGCCGCCCGGGCGAGGGCTCTGGGCCATGGGCTCGGCCATCACAGAAGAACGCAAGCTGTTCGCTGCTCTCAACAACTGCGCGTTTGTATCGACGCAAGATCTGGCGGAGCTCGACTCGCCTGCTGAGCCGTTCTGTTTCCTTATGGACGCGGCGATGCTGGGCGTGGGCGTCGGCTTCGATACCAAGGGCTCGCACCAGCTCAAGGTGCAAGGCTGTGATGAAAGCGTACCATCCTACGCCTTCCAAGTGCCCGACTCGCGCGAAGGTTGGGTCGAGTCGATCGAGTTGCTGCTGAATGCGCATTTCCAGCACCGTGCTCGGCCCGTGTTCGATTATAGCCTCGTTCGACCGGCCGGGTCTCCTATCCGCGGTTTTGGTGGCGTGAGTTCCGGCCCCGGCTCACTGATCGACTTGCACCGCATCATCGACTTGCTGCTGGGAGATCTTCGTGGGCAGATGCTAACAGCGCGAGGAATCGTGGACTTGATGAACAATATTGGCGTGTGTGTCGTCTCCGGGAACGTGCGGCGGACGGCAGAGATCGCGTTTGGCGATTTCCGAGACTCTGAGTACGTGGAGCTCAAGGACTACGAGAAGAACCCCGATCGAATGGCCTACGGCTGGACCTCAAACAACAGTATATTCGCTGAAGTCGGCATGGATTACGCGCCGATCACCGAGCGCATCATCAAGAACGGGGAGCCTGGGTTCGCATGGCTCGAGAATATGCGCAACTACGGGCGCATGAACGGTGTGAAGGACACACGAGATCACCGTGCGTTGGGAGGCAACCCGTGCTTGGAGCAAACGCTGGAGTCGTACGAGATGTGCTGCCTGGTGGAAACATTCCCATGCAACCATGAATCTGTCGACGAGTATTTGGAAACGCTGCGGTACGCGTATCTGTACGCCAAGACCGTCACGCTAGGCCACACACACTGGCCACGCACGAACCAAGTGATGCTGCGCAATCGACGCATAGGCTGCAGCATGTCCGGCATCGCACAGTTCATTTCCAAGAATGGCTTGGAGACGCTGCGTGAGTGGAGTGAAGCTGGCTATGACGCCATTCAAGTCTACGATGAGCAGATCTCCGAGCAATTTGCGATCCCACGGTCCATCAAGACGACCTCTATCAAACCCAGCGGCACGGTCTCCCTCCTCGCAGGTGCGACGCCGGGTATGCATTACCCAGAGAGCCGCTTCTACATCCGCCGCATGCGCATCGACAAACAGTCAGAGCTCGTACCAGCGCTTGAGGCAGCGGGGTATACAATCGAACCGGCCGTTGAGTCTCCTGAGACTACTCTAGTCGTCTCGATCCCAGTGGACGTCGGAGCGGGCACTCGCACGCTTGCAGACGTCTCTGCTTGGGAGCAAATCGCACTCGCAGCGTTCCTTCAGCGCCATTGGGCAGACAACCAAGTGAGCTGCACCGTCACTTTCGACCCTGAGTGTGAGGGCAGCCAGCTCAGCCACGCGCTCGACTACTTCCAGTACCAACTCAAGGGCATCAGTCTGTTGCCGCGCTTACCGCTGGGCGCGTACCAGCAAATGCCGTACGAAGAGATTGACGAGACGACCTATCAACAGCTCCACGCCCAGCTGAAGCCACTTCAATTCGGCCGAGGACTCGTGCGCGACAAGGCGGCGGTTGAGGAAGTTCCTGATAAGTACTGCGAGGCCTGCCAGTCGCCCACGGCTGACCCGCTGGCGTAGACTCTGCATTCCCAACGACCATAGAGCGCTCTGCTTTATAACTTAACTGTCCTGCGACTTCCTCTTCTTGCGCTTCATCTTCTCTGCACTGGTCTTGCCTGTTTGGCTGCTTCGCCTCGTCGTCCGCTGCGACAGACTCTGCAGAATGAGCTCGTCTTCGTCCTCCACCTCCATGAAGCTGTGCTGTGAGAACGCCGTCGCGGTGTTCGTCTGGCGTCGGCCCAGCAGCAAGTTAGCAATGTCGCTATCCACCTGGAAGCGTGGCTTCCCGCGTGCGAGTGCCATCTTCGCGTGCATGCCTTCGTACGTGTCGTCCTTGTCCTCCAGCGCTTGCGTGACGGCGGCGACGGCGGCTCTGGCGGCGCTTTGGCTGGTGAACTCGAGGAACATGTAGCCATCAGAGCCAGAGCTCAGTGCGTCGTGGTAGACCTACACACGCCATTACATTCATCAGGAAAAAACGCCTTGAAACACGAGGGTTTTGCACACGCACAGTCACGGATTGGATGGCGCCGAAGGGCTCGAAGAGCTGCCGGATGCCTGGCTCGTGGAGACACAGCGACGACGGCACGTGGCCCACCCACACGCGCCAGCACGGAGCAGCTTCTACGTCTACGAACTGGCTGAAGGACACGGATGAGCGCTTCTCCTCCGCGTCCAGTCCGCTGTCGTCGTCCACATCTTCCGACTTCATG